>JAWNPR010000061.1:9372500-9677500 GCA_035047405.1 Drosophila stalkeri | reverse complement strand
TATATATATATGTCTGTGTGAATATATAATGTTAACCTAATATACAGATCGTAAAACTAGCGAGGATTTAAATTTAAGACAAGACTTTATGCAATCCAAATTAAAAAAAAAAAAAACTTTATAAATCACTTTTTTGTTTTTCTGTGTACTCAACTTTAATAACATTTTATAAATCATATGGAATTCACTTTAACAACTTGAATTAATTTTATAATTAATATATAATTTGAGTGCTCATAAAACTCGAGTTATCAGTCCATGCATATGCTTCGTACAGCAATAAATTCCGAGAGAATTATCATTTTTATTTGCTTTATAAGAAAATATCATATAGCTGTTAATCGAAGTTCCGTTATTGTCATTCATCTTTCTGCACATAATTAACTTCATTAATATTATTATTAATATTATTATTTCTGTTCGCAACTTGGATGTGAATAAAATCGCTAAATCAAAGACAAACAAAATATATTTTTGACTAACAAATATTATTTAAACTATTTTTTTTTTTTTTTGTTATTGCAATATCTGAAAAAAAAAGAAAGGAAACAAATAAAAAAAAAACATATCGATTATAGGAAATAAAGAATTATTCTATGGCTGACCTTAAGAGTCGGCATAATGTTGCCATATGTCAAATGCGAACTAAAGATTTCCTCAATCGATAGGGTTAATGAATCAATTGTTACAGCAGACACGCAGCATATATAACTCTATATATATATATGCATATTTATAGCATAATCAAATATAGCTAGTTTTTTAGCTATTGTTGTGTTGTATTAAACATATTAAACACCCCCCACAAGATTGTGAAGCCTAGCTGAGCATAAATATTCTGTAAGCTCAAAGGTGCATTGAACTTGGCC
The DNA here is from genome assembly GCA_035047405.1 of Drosophila stalkeri. Taxonomy (NCBI): domain Eukaryota; kingdom Metazoa; phylum Arthropoda; class Insecta; order Diptera; family Drosophilidae; genus Drosophila; species Drosophila stalkeri. Next base: position 9,676,631 of record JAWNPR010000061.1, on the reverse strand, counting down.
AGTTCTAAGTCGGGTTCTAAGCCAAGTACATACACTTTTGTATATATGTATGTATGTTTACATATATATATATATATATGTATCTATTTCTATATATATATACATAAGCTGACAAGTCAATTGACTATGCAAATATGTGCCAAAACATGGGCAGCGCCTAAGCGTTTAGTTTTAGTGCGAGGTTGTGCAAAAACCGGCTCTGGATTGCGCCTATTTTTAAGCGATGATGTTGATGGGAACGTTTAGACAGTGGGCCAAGCCATGGCTGATATTTGAAGTGTAGCGAGTCAGGCTCTGGCCTAACTAACTACACGCTTCCTGATTATCATCTGATCTGGCGTTACAGTTTTGTCGTTTCGCCAGCTTCTGGTCCGCTGGCAGGCCTTGATCTGCAAATGAGCAGAACGACGAGCGGCCGGCCTGTCAAAATATCATTTATCAATTGTGCAAGCTCTCGGCACTCGGCTTGACAAACTGTCCATCGCTTGTTGATACTCTGCTTCTGGTTGTTCAGTCTGCATGCGATCAAACGGCGTTAATTTGTTTGTTTGATTTGTGGCCGAAGAGATCGACGCGGCGCGTTGCTAACTTATGTTCGAGAAGACAAGATTGATGCATGCGATATACCCTGTAGCAAAAATAAGTTATCGAATAGAATATGCATTATAAAATATATGTTTTTTAATTTAATTTTTAAAATCTAATTAATAAATGAAAAGATTTTTCAAAATATATTCCAATTTGCTCTCTCTGCTCTTCAATTGCTCTTGACTTATGCCTCTCCTCACTACAATTGCTCTTGGCTCATGCATGACATACCCTGTGCGCATTTTACTGTTCTAGGGTATTAACAATGACCAAGTCCAAGCCGCGCATGCGTAAAGATTTGCATAGTTATCGGAGACAATCAGCAAACAAAGGCCCGTCGGCAGCTGCTTATAATCAAGTATCTTCAACATCGTTGTACACACACACTCACACACACACACAGACACACAGAAATGTGGGTTATTAATTCTTTTAATTGCTTAAACGATCAAAGGCAACTAATTGTTGAAGTCGAGCGCGTGGCACGAGCGCTCGTGAGTGTAATAATTCGTGCCGAGTGAATTCTATTGCTAAAAGTGAGTCGAACTTCAGCTGAACTGCAGCTCAGTTGAAGCCTTGCAAGGTGAGCCAACAAGACTAAGAGTAAAGCTAAAGCGTTAACAGCTCATCTCTATATCAAATGGAATTTATCGTTTATCGTGCTCGTGTCGATAGCTCTCACGTGCCCATCTCTACGCATCGGCACTTGCTCTATCTACAACGCAAACTCCCTTTGAAGCTGAAGCTGAAGCTGAATCTGTTGCTGATGCTGATACTGATGCTGGGCATTGCTATTGATTTATTCATGCTTTGCGATACTCGTATTTTTGACTATAGATTCCGTGCACGTTTTTTGGTATAAATGCGTAGGCATCATTGCTGTAGAATTAGTCAACGCTTCTGTTTGTCTTAAGCACCACATCCAAAATTGAAATTAAGATCGTGTTCGTGATCCGAGTTTAGAGCAAAATGAAACCATTCGCCTGCATCTTTGTTATCCTTGTTGCCCTGCTGGCCGGCAGTCAGGCCACCTTCGATAGTCTCCTTGGCGGCGGCGGTGGTGGCGGTGGCGGTGGTGGTGCTGGTGGTGCTGGCGGCATTGTCCAGCTGCTGCAAGGCAAACTGGGCGGTCTCGGCGGAGGACTTGGTGGTGGACTTGGCGGTGGACTTGGCGGTGGACTGGGCGGTAAGCTCGGCGGCGGCGGCGGCGGCGGTGGTGGTGGTGGCTACTCCGGTGGTCGCTCCGGTGGCTACTCTGGCGGCTACTCTGGTGCCCAGTCCGGCGGCTACTCTGGTGGCTACTCTGGCGGCCGTTCTGCTCCTTCAAAGGTCATCATCCTCGAGGTGGTCAACCAGGGACAGAGTGGCGGACATGGTGGCTACTCCTCCGGCGGCTATGGCGGTGGCTATTCGGGCGGCTACGCCTCGGGCGGCGCTCGCTCCTCCGGCGGCTGGAACAAGGGCTGGTAAATGTCTGCGGCCCAGCAAAGGGCTCACACACAAGTTCAAACAAGGAGCCAAAAAGCGAGCATCTGCAATGTTTTTCAATTATTTCTAAGTTCCAATTTTTTTTTTATATTTTTTTTTTGTATATTAAATGTTTGTTATGTGTATAAATCCTAAACACTCACGCCAATTTTTTGTTGTTAATCTTAAGCTGAATACAAACAGAGAAAAATATGACCAATTGATATTGACGGGTTTTCAATGAGCCATCGCCACTTCAAACTGGTTGACAGCGTGCTTCCTGTTTGACCCATTGTCCAAAGAGGTGAGCTCATATCAGAGAGAGAGAAAGAGAGAGAGAGAGAGAGATAGCCGAGCGCCTTGAATGAATTGCCCACACTTGATTGGCATCAATTACAATGGGACTCTAATGCGACATTTATAGACTGTTGTCAATTGGCCCAAAGCGAAGACAATTCAATTCAACAATTTAACCTAGGCCCAGTTGCTGCAATCGCTCGACAGCGCTCGACAGTTAAACGCTTTGTTACGGAATTCGCAGTTCAACTCAATTGATTGATTGCCCGCCAATTGGCAACGAAATCGATAGCGCCAAGACCTGATTTTGATTTAATGCCGCCCATGAAAATTCTCAAAACTCCTACCGCAAAGCAACGAACGACAAACAAAGAGTCAACAGGTTCAGCTGCTCGAGTCGCAAATTTTTTTTACTTTTTAGCTTTGAGTTTTGAATTTGTATTCAACTGGTCAAGTGGGGGCAGCCTCAGAGGCAGTTGCAGCAGTCAGCGATCTTTGCCATCAGTTTGCGTAGCTGTCTATTATGTGCTCGCCGAGACGATACCCTAGAAAATAGCTAACGGTAATTGAGCTAGTAGTATTCATACGTGCTAGACTTGACTGAGCTGAGATAAATATCTAGAAACCCAACTGAAGCTAATCGAAATCTTAAAGCTAAAAATTTAAATATAAGTAAATTGTAAAACTGTTCTGCAAAATATTCAATAGATACTCTAATAAATTTATTTTTACCGTAACAAATCCAATTAAATTGCAAATAAAAAATTTAGATCTAATTAAAAAAAAAAATAATAATAAAGAAATTGAAGTCTTAAAGCTAAAAGTAAAAAATAAATAAATAAAGTAAAATTTAAAATATTTAATATATATTCTAAAAGTTTTTTTTTTTAATTTTAAAGCTTTTAATGAAAATGAAAAAAATATAAACCTTAAGGATTAAAAATAAATAAAATAAAATTAAAAATTTTTAATATATACTCTAATAAGTTTTTGAACATTTTAAAATTTGAATTCCTAAAGCTAAAATTAAAAAATAAATCAAATAAAATTCATCATATTTAATAATAACCCTAAGATTTTCTTTTTTAAATTTATATATATATATATATATATATATATATATATATATATATATATATATATATATATATATATATATATATATATATATATATATATATATAATAAAATAAAATAAAATAATAATACCTCTAAAAATTTTTATATTTTATATTAAAGCTTAATAATAATGAAAATTAATAATAAATAAAATGTAAAGCCGTTCAACAAAATATTCAATATATACTCTAAAAAATTAATTTAATCCAATTGAATTGCACATCAAAAGCTAATTTTGAAATTAAAATAAATTAATTAAAGTCTTAAAGCTAAAAATTAAATTAAAAATATAAAATTTATATAAAAATATATACTCTAAAAGTTTTTTTTTTTTTGTTTAAATTTAATTTTAAGGCTAATAATGAAAACGAAAAAATTGAAATCTTAAAGCTGAAATATTGAAATTTTAATATCTTTACCCTGTCAAATGCATTGTATAATTGATAGCACTTTATATTGATGGCCTGAGTGATTGATCGCTGTGCCGTTGACCCGATTTTAGAGCCCGACACGAAACCATTGCAAGCTATGTGGCAACAGTAGCAACAGCAGCAACAACAGCAGCAGCAGCAGCAGCAGCAACAGCAACAGCAGCAGCACGTGTGCAGCCAGCGGCTAGCTCATTGATTATGAGTGCTTAAGAGCTCAGCTGTGGTCGGTTAATGGCAGCCACAAAGAATGGGCAGTCAGTCAATCGATTTGCCCCCAAAGAGTTGTTACATAAAAATGGCGCGCCAATAAATCGATGCTAGCCGGCTGGCCAGCCAGAATCTAGAGTATAGGCCGAGTCAGGTGGAAGGTTGGGGCGGGTCGCTGCCAGCAACAATAGATGGCCGCAAAGCGTACGAAATTGAAAGTTGGCATAATGAGGGCCAACTGCATGTAGCCAAGAACGAAGCGAGCATCAGATTTGGCAATTACAGCTGATTACAATGCAATTGCAGCGTCGCAAAGTCGCAACGTCGCTGCCGACAGCAGCAGCAGCAGCAGCAGCAGCAGCAGCAACGACGGCAACAACAGCATCTGCATTGCTGGCGGTTAGAATCTTAGATGCGCTGCACTCGGCTGGCTGTATAAATAGCTGTGAGTGCGCCCAGTTGTAAATTAGTTAGTGCACAGCAGCAACAGCAACAGCAACAACATTAACAGCAGCAGCAACAACATTTCTCGCAAAGATGCAGTCGATACGTCGCTTGGTTCTTGTCGGCTTCTTGGCCGCGCTGAGCATCTGTGCCTTTGCTAAGCCGCATGGCTGGAGCAGTGGAGGCGGCGGTGGCAGCGGTTGGAGCAGTGGAGGCGGCGGTGGCTGGTCAAGTGGTGGCGGCGGCGGCGGTGGCTGGCCGAGTGGTGGCGGCGGCGGCTGGAAGAGCGGAGGGGGCGGCGGTAGTGGTGGCGGCTGGTCATCGGGTGGCGGCTCCTCTGGCTGGCCCAGCAAGATAAGCATCAGTGCCTGGCCGTCCAGCGGCGGCGGCAGCAGCGGTTGGTCATCGGGCGGCGGAGGCTGGAAGAGCGGTGGAGGCGGCGGTGGAGGCTGGAAGAGCGGCGGCGGCGGCGGCGGCGGCGGTGGTGGCTGGAAATTGAGCTCAGGTGGCGGCGGCGGCGGTGGCTTGGGTGCTGGTTGGTCTAGCGCCTTGTCTAGTCTCTCTGGCTGGAAATCTCAAGCGCTCTCTAGCCTTAGCAGCGGCTGGAAGTCTGGCGGCGGTGGTGGTGGCGGCTGGAAATCTGGCGGTGGTGGTGGTGGTGGCTGGAAAAGCGGCGGCGGCGGTGGTGGTAGTGGCTGGAAGAGCGGCGGTGGCAGTGGCAGCGGCTGGTCCAGCGGCGGTTCGAGCGGCGGCTGGAGCTGGTAGAAATCTGTCGATAACGAAACACTGAGGCGACACTCGAAAAGGATCTGCAACTGTATATAACTCCATCTTTTTTTTTCATTTTTTTTAATCTGCCAATAAATATATAAAATAATCTAATCCATGTAACCAAATTACTGAAATTGAATAGGGATTTGCAGTGCTAAAGTTAAGCGAAGAAACGAGAGTTAAGAGTTAAAGAAGTCATCGAAGTCGATGGAAGTTGATGGAAAATATTTATGGAATTCCAGAATCGAACTCAAACTGATTTATTTAATGAAAGTATTTGTTTTTTTGTAACATAAGAGATTTAAAGCCACTGCCACTTATGGGAATGTGTCTTACATATACATAGATCAATATATATATATATACATATATATATATGTATATATATCTCGGCTGCAGCCTTTGCTTCTGTTTGAAATAATAATTATATTACTTGAAACAGCTTAACGAATCTCTTGTCTTATTACACTAGATCATCATTATCACCATCATCAAATTAATCGTGAATTAAGTAGGGAGGACCCTCGGTTAACGAACACTATTCTTGTTCGTTAACTGAAACCACTAAAAAAAAAATCAGGCACATCAAAAATATCCAGAAAGAGTAGGGTAAAAATGCTTGGGTTATTTTTTTACGGCAAATAAAAAAAAAGGATAAACGTTTATTTGCAATTTTTATTTAAAAAATTAATTTAAATTATTAAAATAGATTTTTATGATAAAAAATAATTATTACAAATAAATTTTTATATATAAATAAAATCAAATATTGGTATTCGATTTTTAGTTAAATTTGTAAAGTAAAGTAATTCTTATTTTTGATTTTTATAATACAAATTTCAAAAAGAATTACGATTTGATTTTTATAGAAAAAAATTGAAAAACATTTATTTGTAATAATTATTTTTGATTTTTATCATAAAAATTAATTTTAATAATTAAAAATATTATTTTTTTTTTTAACTCAAAAAGTTATTATTATTTCTTAACTTTTTTTTATAAAAATTATAATCGTTACGGTTCCTGTCATATACATATGAAAATTAATAGTTAAAAAAAATGCTTAAACGGTCAATGGAAAGCATTATAATGTGTATTTGCCATTTTCTCATATTTCGTTGTTTAACACAGACACAAATTTTGCATACAATAAATGTTTTCAAATTTTTTTATAGTCATTAAGCGAAACATTGTTCGTTAAGCGAAACATATTTTTCCAAAAAAATATGTTCGTTATGCGAAATGTTCGTAATCCGAGGCGGTAGTTACACTGTATATATATAATATTTATAATATTCCCTAGCAGCTGTGAAGCTGTAAAACATGTTACATGATCGGTTTTTTTTTTACCATGAAATCATTCTTTCTTATCTCTTTCTTTCAGCATGATATATCCTAAAAGCAGAAAGGCATAATTCTAATATAAATCATACGTAAATAGTCCAATAGTCCTCATTACCCTTTTATTAACTTGTTAAGATTAACACAACTCTTCAATTGTTTAGGCTATAATTCCAACATATTGCATGATATACATATGTATGTAGTCGTTCCGATTTCCCTCCTATATACATAATTTTTTGCAAATTATGGATAGAGTTCAAAATAGAAGCCTAACCTTTAGAACATATCCTAAGACAATAAGCCTTTGCTCCCTATAGTCCCATGAGTTGCGTATTCCCTGCTAACTAGAAATCTTTAAAAATATCTATATAAATATATCTCTGTATATATATTAAAATATCTTCGGCTGCTGGAAATCCTTCCCTTAAATAAATATTTCCAAAGCATTTAGCAAAATGAACATTTCTTTATTAGTACAATTAAACATAAAGAGAGGGACGAAAAGACTTGAGAAACTTTGGGTACAACTAGGTAGGTAAGCAAAAAAAAAAAATTATTAATTATAGCACTTGTGGGAATTGCCTCGAGCTCTATATCTAGATGCCGTAGAACACATGTCAGCCGAGGGAGCAGCCGGAGTATTTACATTTCGTTTCGTCTTGAAGTTCTCGTTGTTGTGGCTCTGGGGTGCACTTTACCAGCCACCACCGCCGTGCTTGCCACCACCTCCACCGCCACCGCCGTGCTTGCCACCGCCACCATAGCCGCCACCGCCGCCGCCACCGTGCTTGCCACCGCCGCCGCCGCCGTTACCACCTTGCCAGGACACCGAGCTGCCTCGATTGCCGGCCAGGGACTTGCCGCCACCACCGCCGCCGTATCCGCCCTGACCACCGCCGCCTCCGCCGTTCTTTTGCCAGCCGCCGCCGCCGCCACCACCGCCTCCTCCGCCATTCTTTTGCCAACCGCCTTTGCCGCCGCCACCGCCACCACCACCATAGCCACCGCCACCACCGCCGCCGCCCAGCAAACCAGCCGAGGCAATGGCGAACATGAGACCGCACAGGAATACGACGAGCAGAGCGTAGCGCATGTTGAGCTGCAGAATCCTTCGATTGATTTAGAACTGTTTTCGAACTGTTTTCGAACTGTTTTCGAACTGTTGCTGTTGGTGCTGTTAGAACCTTAGCTGCACTGATGCCATTACCAGGCCCAGCGCTGCGCTTTTATAGTCGTCAAAGTTGCACGGAACACATCAAACTCCCGCTGAGTCATGCTGCTCCCAAACACTGATTGGGCATAAAACTAAGGCGATATGAGATGCGATCTGTGTTGTGTGTGTGAGTGGGTGAGCGACTGAGTGTGTGAGTGTGTGAGGTGTGTGTGTGTAGGGGGAACGACGCACCCAAAGGCTACTCGGAAGGCTGAGAACTTGTGCACTCAAGTGGCTGTCGAAGCCCGCGCACTGCGCACTGCAGTCGCTGTCAAGAGCGCGGCACACGCGGCGCATACGCAACGTTTATGTTGGGAACACTCTGCGCATGCGCCGCACAGAGCCGCAGCGAGCGGGCAACCACTTCTAAACTGCTGAGCCATAGCAATGTCATTAATTACAAGCAAGTTTGTGCAGCAACACTTTTTGTTTCCATTTTTTATTTTTGCCAGCGCCGCACAATTTGTTTTACAATTTACAATTTAAATTCTGTAATTTTTCATATTTTTCAGATTTTTCTGCATAATTAATTTGATTTTAGCTTTTTTTTTCTCTCTAGTTAGTTTTTGTCGGTATTCGCATGCAATGTGTGTGTGTGTGTGTGTGTGTGTGTGTGTGTGTGTGTGTGTGTGTGTGTGTGTGTGTGTGTGTTGCACGACTCAACCACATTCGCATTCGACGAGTTCAATGTCAATTGTTGTGCAAGCACTCACACACACACACACACACACACACACACACACACACACACACACACATGAAGAAGATCTCGATAGCAAATGAGCTGCCTGCTCAAGTGAATTAGTTACCATATATTGCCACAACTTGTCCACTGTCTGTGTTGCATTCAACGCGTGCGGCAGCATAACATGGCCACAAATAACCTCACAGCCAAGTCCACAAGACGACCTCAACCGCCGAAGCTGCAAATATATTTACATATGTATGTATGTATGTATGTATGTATGTATGTATGTATGTATGTACATATATTTAGCATCTGCAGCACAGTGGACACAAAGTCATATATTTAGTATTTTAATGCATTTATCAGTGAATTGACAATTTTCGATTAGTTAGCTAAGATATAGATAAGTATGTATGTATGTATGTATGTATGTCATATTATATATATAATATTATGATGTGATTATTGTGACATATAAAAGTTTCCTAGTTCTCATAAATGATTTCGCGATTGTCTCCTGCTGTTGCAATAGGCTTAGTAAAGCGCCTCAGCGCAACTTTTAATTTAGACTCCATGAGAGAGAAAGAGACACACAGATAGCTATTGCTCAACATAGCCTTGGCTGCTGCAGAGTGAGAGCGAGATGACTAGTCAGGCCACTCGGACACTGTCGTTATAAGAACCAAGTGGACGAAGAGAAGGTGGAAATTGCACTTTTGCAGAACAGTATTATCATATATAAGTATTCAAGTTAATTAATTTGGTGTCTGCTATCTTGTGGTAGAAACGAGAGATATATTGCGGCTTCTTACTTTATTAAAATCAAAGTTTATGGGTTTTTGTTGTTCCTATATGTATATGCTGACTTTTATTTAGAGCTTCTACATAATATCCTAAACATATCTTTCTACATCCTATACATATCTATCTATCATAATATTCTATACATAGCTATGGGGCATAGGAGTTTTACTTATGAATGTCTCTCCACTCGACGGTTAATTCTTTTGTCTTTCTCTCTCTCTCTCTCTCTCAGTCCACTTAGAAGACATATGAAGATGACAGATAATAGCATGCTCATGCTTACGCTTACGTTGGAAGCATATATTTCTATAATATTTAGCGATGCTGCTTCAAAATAAATAGGTCTCAAGCCATAGAAGTAAGTAGTTTTTTTATATATATATTTTTTTTTTATTTATTTATTTTGTTTACTTTTTTTATTTAATTTTTTTATTTATTTTATTAATTTCATTTATTTTATTTATTTTATTTATTTTATTTTATTTTATTTTATTTATTTCATTTATTGAATTCATTTTATTTACTTTATTTATTTATTTTTTAAATTTTATTTTATTTATTTTTATTTTATTTTATTTATTTTATTTTATTTTATTTTATTATATTTTATTTTATTTATTTAATTTATTTTTTATCTTAACTTGAGTCCCAACTCATTTACTCAATTCTTTCATACTTTTAATCAATCAATAATAATAAATAAATATAATTTCAATTGCATTTGGTGTCAGTGTGCAAGCTCTATGAGTGATGAGCTTTGAATGCTCCACGAGCACTGTGAATGCACAAAGTAATAGCAATAATTACGGCATCAGGTTAGCATTTTAATTGTTATGGACCATAATTCAGAAATAAACATTTATGTGAATTTCGAGATCAACGAGCACGTAAAACAGCCTCTCACTGCTGGGCCGCCCAGTGGCAATTGTCGATCTGATTCCCAGGCAGACGTTGCAGCAGCGGGCAAAGGGTAGCGAGCAGCGAGCAGCGGATTCTGAACTTGAAGATGTTGCATCTATGTTAATAATTTTTAATTGCTCTCGACTGTGAAATGAATTATGGCAAGCCGAAACGTGCTTGGAACATTCGCTCGTCAATCACTTGCCAGCATTCGAATAAAAATCATGCGATTTTTTGCTTATTTTACAATTTACAATTTATATTTGCTTACAAACAAAAAAAAAAAAAAAAGGTTTGTTTGTATAAAAAAAAAGTGGAAAAAAAATGAAACTCCCTTATGCATATACGTAATATGAATTCAAAAATCAATAATCAAGTTGAGTCAGCGCGCGATTGCCAGATCCTTTGGCTGCGATCCTCTCTACCAGCCGCTGCTGCCCCAGCCGCTGTTGCCACCGGACCAGCCGCCGCCGTTGCTCCAGCCCCCGCCATTGCTCCAGCCACCGCCGTTGCTCCAGCCGCCTCCATTGTTCCAGCCGCCGCCGCCGCCGCCAATCTTGATAACCTTTATTATCTTGGGCTGGGATGACCAGCCGCTATTCCAACCGCCGCTGCTGCCCCAAGGATTCGAGCTCCAGCCACCGGTGCTGATGCCACCGCTGCCCCAAGGATTTGAGCTCCAGCCGCCGGTGCTGATGCCACCACTGGCCCAAGGATTCGAGCTCCAGCCACTGCTGCCGCCGGACCAGCCGCTGCTGCGAATAATTCCAGCCGAGCTGCAGACAATCAAAGCGCTGAGTACAATAAACAGTTTCATCTTGCTAGACTTTTTAGGTAATGTGGATGTAGGTTTTGAAGTGCGGCAATTGAATGATCTCGAAACACACGCAGCATACGCTATTTATCTAGATTTGCTTAGCCGCAGCGGTTGCTAATGGGGGAGCGGCCGACCGGCTGAGCGGCTCATCATGTCGAGAATCCACAAAATAAATCGCACTGCTTTACAGGCGGGGGTTGCCGTGGCCTGGTCTTGGTCAGCTGATAAATAAACCAGCTGCGCACACAGAGTGAGAGACGAGCGAGGTAATTGCAGTTTATTAAACCACTTTGAGTGTCCGATTCTTGACCAGGGTCAACTACTTTACAGCACTTTACGACCATCTCATTGGCAACAGCTAACAGCAGCGGCATCTGCAGCAGCAGCAGCAGCAGCTCATCCCATGCCCCGTGCCTGCCTTGTCCGCCGTTTGCCCCATGGGGGCCAGTTCATGTTGCCGAATTGCGCATAACTCACACGCTTGATGGATCATTTCCTCGCCACGCTGTTGGCTTCTTGCTGCCAACGTCTGTCGGCTGGCGGAAACAACGAGTACAGTTGACGGCTGCTTGGCACGGTTAAGCCTAATCTCCAATATGCCCACAGAAGCTCGCGACGGGTGACTCATTTGTCATGTTGCCAGCTCAGCCAGGTGAAGGGGCCCGCCAACTGCAAGCAGCAGCACCACACCACTGTGGCTCGCACCACAGTAACTACCACAGTAAAATCCACATATAAGATCTGCTCATTATGTTATTAATCTATGAAATTTTTAGGCAAATATGCATGCTATATAAATACATAGTACATTATCAAAAACAATATATTATAGTCCAGCAATAAATTTTATTGTGCTTTAAATTAAATTAAGTTTAATTTTTATTCAAATTAATTTAAATATTCTCTTAAAAACTAAGTTATTAATAACTTATAATCATTTATGGATCATCAAAAATTTTTTATTTTTATTATTTTTGTTTTTTAGTTCGTATTAAAATTAATTTTTAATTTTTATACATATGTTTAATATTCATGGTCAAACTCCTAATTTAATTTAATTTATTTTTCTTTAGTTTTTACTGAAATTGTCTTTTATATTAAAAAAAAAATATATATATATATATATGTGTGTATCTACATATTTTTTTTAATGTATATATATATATTTTTAAATATATATTTAATATATTTACATATTTTTTTAAAATATATATTCAATATATTTTTAAAAAATATGTATATTCACACATATTTTTTAATATTAATTTAATTATTTTTAAATTTTCTTTTCCATAAAAATATATATTTTTTTAAATTTAATTTATTTTAAAGGTTTGTTTAAACAATTTCTATATTTAAGAATTATAAAATAAATACATTAATATTAATATTTTTATGCTCATTTTATATTTATATTCATATTTTTTTATGTAAATTATTTAGTAGACAATATTTGATTTGATTGCTTATTATTATTTATTGACAAAAACTAATCGCATTATCCCACAATAGTATATATAAAGTGATACATAATTTTTTTTAAATATATTAAAATTGATTGATGTACTTTAATTTAATCTTTTACTCGATTTAAGGTTCAATGTATTAATTTCATTTAGTTTTATATACCCTGAATCCATTTAAATTGGGAATTCAGGGTTTTTTTTTAATCTGTAATTTGTAACAAATTATATTAAAGACTTCTTTATTTATTTATTTTTATTTTATTACAGTGTACATTACTTGTTTGCGTTCATTTTTGAGATGACGTTAATGAACAGGATGTATTCCTTGAGTGTCATTAATCGCATTTCAACATTCTCTTAGCTCATTCTAGTTGACCTCGCCCATTCGATGCGCTAGCCGATCGCAACTTTCGGGGCTCACTGTACTTTGGCGTCTCGTTGCAATCTCTGTGTGTGTGTTTGTGTGTGACGGCCTCTATTCCATAGATGTCAGTGGATTGTTTTTGCTACTTATGGAGTTTTATTTTTTTTAGCATAGGCATTATAAACAAAAATTAATTGAATTGTCAACGCTTAACATGCAAATTGTATTTGGTGGCCCATAGTTCAGGCCAAGTAAATGTCTAGGAAAAACAACTTATGTGTAGAAAGAATTTAAAATGCAATAATAGAAAAAAAAAAAAAAACTTATTGAGGATAGCTTTTCGAAACTGAGATATTATCGGCTTATCGCAGTCACGGAATTGCTATCGGATTTCATAAGATTTCTTAAGCCTAAATTAGTTAATAAATTTCCTTTCGAATGCAGCTTCGAGTGGGTATGGATTATATAATTTCAGACTTCTCCGATTCAACGCGGATCAGAGGCGATCGCATGTGGAACGAGTGTCAGGTATCGATTACGGTTTGGATCTCATCACGAAGTGCCGCCTTTAGTTGCCACAAACGCCGCATTTGCCGAGTCGTGCTGAGCGCATTCCCGACGATTGTTTGCCATAGGGTTTGATGCTGTTGACCTCCAGGAAGTAGTTACCCTTGATGTTGTGGGGCACAGCATAGCCCATGGGATAACTATCGCCCGTGCAGAGATCATCGCGCAGCCTCCTCAACGAGCTGCAGCGTGTGGCCAGGAAGTTGCGCTCGTTGCCCGGATAAATCGACTCCTCGTAATATTCCCAGGCACGGGCATGGGCACAGGTCACCGTTAGGCAGCCAGCGGGCAGGGGATCGAGGCCACCCGGATAGAAGTCCACATCGCCCATGGGATCCCGCTTGCCCAGCACGCCCGGATTGCTGTGTATGACATCAATGAACTTGGCATCGCCGCGCTGCAAACCCGACAAAACTTCGCCCTCATTGAAGCACGGCTTGGCCGGATCCAAGCCGGTGATGCGCGACAATGTTTTGCCAGTCATCTGCTGCAGATAGCGTCCCGCCGAGCCCACAATATGAGCACCCAGACTATGGCCAATCAAATGTATGTTCTCCACCTTGACCACATCCAGCAGCTTGACCAAGCCCCGAGCAATATTCTCGCCAATCTCGTCAGTGTTGAAGGCGGACCAGGTGTACAGGGTATCTATGAATTTGGCAACATCCACAGCCTGCAAAATATATTTTGGATTTAGCATAGAATGATAATAAAGAATAGATAGATGTAGCGATATATTGATTAATATATAGATAGATAGATAAACAGTTATAAATATAAATAAATAGATAAGTAGAGAAGAGCTCAAATGGTTCAAGACCTGATTTATTTAGACAGCTGTGGACTTCTCTCTATCCATCTGTTTAAGTGTCTATGACCTATCTACATCATATGCTGAATATCTCCTAATTGATCACATCAAACTGCAACACTTTAGCTAACTTCTCAAGACTCACGAGTTCAAAGGCTATCGAGTAACGCGTCATAACTTTTGTGGTTGGCATTGAGAGCTTGGCCGTGTTAAATTATTGATAAGAACTGAAACGTTTAACAGTTGCAGCTAAAGTGATTAAATGTAAATTGAATGACATTTTAATAGACCTTAGCTTAATATAATATACTTATGGATTTTAAAATAGATTGTTTCAAGTTCAAGTTGTTGTACCACTCGTTTTCAAATATATTAAGGGTATATCAGCTTTCATATATGAATATCTACTACACAAAAGTCTCCCTAATAAGATAGATAAGGTTAGCTAGTTCCAAGCTCGTAGTGAATTGAAGCCTTAGCTGAATTCTCAGCTAGCTACAGAGTATCTGAAAGTCGAGACTCACCACAAAGTTAACATCGCCGCGGCAATTGTAGGCCTTAGCAAATTTATCGATAGTTTCGTCCGTATCATTGATGCTGGTCGTCCAGCCGGTGGCCAGAATAACAACACCTTTCTTGGGATCAAAGTCTGGGCTACGCCATATGGAATCTGCCTCGAGCAGTGGGAAGCTCGTCTTGTTGCAGGCTGTGCGCAGCTGGAATTTCATTTCGTTTATGTTCGGTGTATACTTCGATACGATTTTGTTGCTGCTGAGCGCCTGCGAGCCTGTGACGGAAATGAATATTGTAATGAATACGAATGATACATTCATTTTGTTTGATTACTCACAAAAGAAGTTGATGGTGGAGGAGACATATTCAAAGGGATAGCCGGCAATGAGATTTTTGCTACCCTCAAGCAGGCCCTGCGGTGTGGGCAGCGACTTGGTATCAATGATGGAGGAGCCCACATTACGTAACGAGCCCACAACATCTGGCACCGTCCACTCGATGCCCTGACCCAATGCTGCGAACAGCAGCAGATGCAACAGGCCAGCTAAAAGATTAAGGTTCGAGCTTCCCATGCTGAACGACAGTTGTGAGCGCAATGAATACCAAATGCCACACGGAGTAAGTATTTATAGGCCGGTCAGCACCTTTAAGGCGTACACGAACAATGCAGAGAGAGTGAGTGCGAGTAGTACGACATTTATGGAGAGAGTGAGTGAGAACAGCCGGCCTAACTGTGACCATATTGGTGTATTTCATGCGCGACACGGCAATCAGATAAGGTGCACTTGTCTCTTAATTAGATTCTACAATATCACTGACGACACACACACACACATACACACACATACACACACAGACACACACACACACATAATTCTAGACTAATGGACTAATATGCATTTTATTCAAATACTAATCATTAATCCGCATCCAAATCTGAATCGAAACAGTTTTCTCTCTCGCAATTTGTTAGAAAATAATTCATAAACAAATTATTTTCACACACATATAACAATATACTCTTCATAGTTTATTTTGATAAAAATATCAGCTTTGCTGATCAACTTGAAACAATCTGAATCTAGAGATCACCTCGATGCCACTCAAGCACAAATCGAAAAAAAAAAATAAATGTTTTGCCTGATTGCGAATAGACAAGATTTGCAAAAATTGTCACAACTTATATAAGTGGTCAACCTTCGCGAGAATATCACAATTACTTCCACAATTCTTAGGGTATATGCTGTACTGCCGTATCGACCGACCTGAGCTGCCTGCTGTTGCCTACGACAATATCATATTAATGGGGATATTCCGCACTCATTGCTATGCTACTGATGAGCTAGACCCGCCCCATATGGAGTGTTTCGTACGTCCCGAACGTCACAAAGAACAAGTTGACATCAGCGCAGTCATCAAATTCTTCAGGCAGCTCACGAATGCCAAGCTGCACTGCAATTGTATAGTCAAGATATAGTCAACATTATATAGTTAAGATAAAGTTAAGTTTATCGACTTCCATTTTATTACAGATTTGTTATCATGAATAGATTTATTCAAATCTGTCTGAGATTTATTTTAATTTATCTAGTGTATTCAGTCGCCTGCTTGGCTTGGCTATCATTTGAGTGACAAACAATATTGCATGATATGGTATTTCCCTTCATTAAATATTTCATATCAAGAGACGACAAAGTTCGAATTCAATTGCCAGATACTCCACTGATCTATCCTATCTATATCTAGTGATTTTCATCTCAAAGCGGAAATGATCCAATTTGATTTTTGATTGAAAACTCATTTAGATCAAATGTCAAATAAATAAACTCAATGATTACTTATCTTTAGTATGAAAACAAATTATACAAATTCTGTATTAAGGTTGCCTTTGCTACCTGTAGAAGATGAGCCATGAGTAATTTACCTGATCATAATTACAAAAACTTTTAGTATTATTTCTGAGAAACCTCATTAAAAGACTCTTAGAAATCCATTAAGGAAATACTCTACTCTCAGTCTTACTTAGCTAATATACCCTTGGCCAGGCATCTAAAGGTTGAGCACATTCACAGTCAGGTAGCCGATAATCCCAAGCAAAAGAAGGGAAATTATTGAGCAAATAATTTCCCTTCGAAACACACATTAAATTAATGTTCTTTTTTTTTTAATATTCTCTGATTCGATTATGGTTTATAGCTGGATACATATAGATTTTGAAAAGAATAAGTAAATAATATATTGCCACACACGCTGAGTGACCTAGTCCTCGGCACTGCACAAGCCGCAAGCGCTGTTGGTCGATGTAAAGGTATCCGGATCGGCATTGGTGCCGAAGGGTTCCTCGGAGTTGGCATCCACGTAGAATGTGCCCAGTTTTGAGGCAGCATACCCCATGAAAGCTGTGTCGTCGCTTTTGCAATTCTCGCCAGTCCAGAGATCGACATAATTGTCGCAACGTCTGCCCACAAAGTTTTCCGTATTCGTGGGATACACGGACTCCACGTAGTAATCGACGGCACGCTGATGCGAACACGGCACGGCACTGAGTCCCCTGCAACCGGATTTGAGCGGAGTCAAGCCCTGCACAAAGAAGTTGCCATCGGCCGGGGAATCGGAAGTGCCTAATACGCTCGGATTGCTGGTTATAGTATCCACATAGACGGCATCGCCCTGGCGCACGCCCGGCAGCTCATTGCCATCATAGAAGCACGGATTGGCCGGATCCAAGCCGGTGACGCGAGACAATATTGCGCCGCCCGTCAGCAGCTTATAGTTGCGACCTGCCGAGCCGGCGATCTGAGCACCCAAACTATGTCCAACGACATGCACATGCTTTGTCACATAGTCCTGATCCAGTTGCAGCAGCGCCTGTGCCACATAGAGCCCGATGGCCTCCGTGTTTAAGGCAGACCAACTATAAAGGGTGCTGACATAGTTGGCAGCATCTAACACCTGTTGAACGGTATATTTATAAGAAATGATCATAGCGTATTGAAAATCTTGGAGTGGATAATGTATGCCTATGAACTAGTGCACTAGTTCCGTTTCGAGTATAAATATATCCATATATCTCTCTCGATTACGCTTTGACTGATTGCATACTCATTCGTTCTCAGTCTGAGCAAGGCAAGAGCCTTCGTTTCTTTTCGTGTTGGTCTTTGGTTGAGCGCCTTGAGTTGAAATATTAGTGTAACGCTCTTTTAAGAAACATTGTTTAGGGAGCGATACGCTGAACGCTCGTCCAATGAGGCTCAGTAGGTGAGCGTAGAGTCTAATGCAATTGTTTCTCACATACACATATGCTGTTGATGTGTGTAGCGAAGACAATTAAGTAAGTTAAGTAAGCAATACATCAAAAAATGTTCTCTGTCCCACTGCGAACTAACTCGTTGAAGAACCGAAGCAGTCGGCTGCTCTCTGAGTTTCTTATTCAAAGTGTGAGTGAAAGACTTTTATTTGCAGACATTGAGCAACGGGCGGCAAATATTTACGAGCTCTGTCAATGCCTACTAAAATATGTCTAGCAATGAGTGATGAATGTAGGCTACCTTAATAATTACTATTCTTGAACTAGTTCCGTTTACTAGTTCCGTATATTTTTAGCTATTATCTCTATTGGACTCACCACAAAGTTGGTGTCATTGCGACAGGCATAAGCCTTGGCCACCGGGGCGCTGTTGGATCTATCGATGGTGGAGCCCCAGCCGGTGATGAAGATAACCGTCGGCCTGTCCTGATAGAAGCCCGGCGTATCCCACAGCTCGCTGGCCCGGGTCAGCGGAATGCTGACATTGTTGCAGGCATCGGGACGCAGCTGGAAGCTCATGAGCGACATATCTGGCACGACTTTGGGCTGCACCAGACCCAGATCCATGATGGTGCTGCAGATGTACGTCAAGGCCGTAGAGCCAATGTCAATGGGCAATCCCACGATCAAGCCACGCAATTGATCCTGCAGCTGATCGCGCTGACGACGCAGTACGGCCGCACGTCTACTCCCACCTCTGGTTAAGTTCTGGCCATTGGCCATGCCCAGTACGGCAAGTGCCGATATTAACAAGGTTAAGGGCTTCATTCTGCTGCTAATTGAAGCCGGGGCACACCCTTATATACTGCCTATACTGCCCGGCCAGACAATCGTGTTGATATTGATCAAAGCCACACAATGGCAAATGAGTTGGTATTTGGTCTTCTGCATGAGAATTTCGCTTAATCAGCTGCTCCAGTTACAATGGATACAATAGATCACGTGCCCAACTGTTTAATAACCAGGCCAACAAAAATCGAATTGTCCAAACGTTTGCCCAACGCTCAGCGATCAACGCGATCAGTTCATTCCCAGCTGGCCCATTGCTGCAACAGCTCGTTGTGGGTGCTCTCGACTTGGCCAAAACGAAAACGAAAACCAGCAACAACACAGCCACAAAACGAAAACCAGCAACAACAGCAGCTAGAAAATGAAGAAAGAAAAAAATTGAAATATTTGCGTTAGGAAATGCTGCCGACAAAATGCGAATTAATAACCAAAAGTTGTTACTCTTGTTGCTCCTCTGTGGGTGTACGCGCAGCAATCACTGGCAACAACAACAGCAACAACAACAGCAGCAACAACAACAACAGCAACAACTTATTACATTGGTAATTTGTGTGCGCAAAAGTTTTGTGGGACGCCCCACTGCCCCGCTTGACTTGCTGCCATTATTATTGTTGCTGTTGTTGAGACTATTTGTTGCTGCTACTGCTGGCACGCTAACAGCAACAGCAACAGCAACTGCTGCCGCTTGTAGCTGTAACAGGCAACGTGTCAAAAGATTTGATGAATAAAAGTGTAAACTAATTATAACACTGCAAGTCGATTGCACTTGCATTCGACATGCCTCAAATGAGTGGCCAGCGCGTATTTTGATTAATCATATACAATATATATATATATATATATATATATATATATATATATATATATACATATATAAACTAACTTAAAATTTAATTAGCTACAATAGGTTTAACTATTTTTATTGTTTATATCATAATACATACTTATGTTCATATATCATATTTAATTAATGCATGAGTACTAACAAACTAAAAGGCATTTTGTAGAATAATAAAGAATTTAATTTCATGTATGTATGTATGTATGTATCAAGTTTATGGACATATCTAATCTTAGAGATTAATCTAATCCGAAACCTGATTTAAGAAATTAGCTAGTAACAACTCATTCAAAGCCAAGTTTCAGATATACAAAAGATCAAAATTAAATATATACAGTGTATCACATTAATATTCAGTTTTTTGTTGTTTTTTTTTTTTTTTTCTTCAAACGTAAATAAAATAAACAAATGTTAATGGTAAGTTATAGATTGAAAAATTACCTTTTCATAGAGGGTATACATAGAAGCATAATATAATATACATAATATATATCATAACTAAAAGAAATTATATATAAACAAGAAAAACACAAAATTTGACGTTACATTAATATTCGTTGTTTTTCTAAAACAAATATCAAAATTCGAGTTTTACTGAAAAATCAATCATGTATAATACTTGGTATGGTATCTATTATTTTGTATAAGGTTCTTTTTAAATTTCGATATATTGTTAATAATTACATATATAATGCCTCGCTACTCAAGAGTGCAAATTGTATACAAATTCAACAAAAGACTTTTGCTTTAGTCATCTAGAGAATATAAGAAGATAAGATAAGACAGTCAACATATACATATAATAGTAGACAACTCAATTGATTGACAAATACAAATAAATGCATTGCTGCATAACTTGTTATAATAAGTAATAAGTAATAAAAGTTGCAAATAAAAGTTGTAAAATATATATATATATATATATATATATATATTTTTTTTTTTTTTTTGATTAAAATATTTTGTAATTATTTTAGTAAAATATATGTCTTTACTTATAGTAACAGTAAAATATCAAAATTTTAGTTGTTCATGAAAATAGGCTTTAATACTACAAAAAAATAAAAATAAAATAAAATAAAATAATAATAATAATAATATTTGTATATATATATATATATATATATATATATATATATATATATATATATATATATATATATATATATATATATATATATATATATATATATATATATATATATATATATATATATATATATATATATATATATACCTACTTTCATGAACAACTAAAATTTTATTTTACATTTATTTTACTAAAATACTTACAAAATATTTTATTATATTATTATTTTTTTTTTACAATAAATCCTACTTTCATGAACAACTAGAATTTTACTAATTAATTTAGTTTTCAATTATTTTATTAAAATAAATCTCTTTATCTAGAGTCGGAAATATGCACATGATGAAATAAAAATAATATATATATATATATATATATATATATATATATATATATATATATATATATATATATATATATATATATATATATATATATATATAAAGTAAATTTTTTTTCTTTTTAATATATTTCATGAGCAAAAAATATTTTATAATTTTATTTTATATATATATAAAAAATTTGTTTTTATTTTCTTTTTTGAAATGAGTAATAACTACTAAAAAATAGAGCAAATACAAACAAAAATTTTCTTTAACATATATAAGCTACATATTATTATATAATGTTGAACGAACTACATGAATACAAATAATAATAATAAATATTATTTTTAAGCTACATATAATCGCAGCTTAAAAATGTTCGCACATTTTTTCAGTGCAATGGCAATTTGTTTGGCGGCTCTATTAAATATTGTTTGCAAAGAGACATAGTTTATATATACATATATATGTATGTATGTGTATGTGTATGTGTATATATGTGCATAACATGTGTCTCTACACACATGCTGCTGCTGCTGCTGTTGCTGTTGCTGGTGGTGGCTTCGGCAATCTTTGAGTAAAACATTTGGCAAGTGAGTGCGCACTGATTGTTGGCATTGCTAAGTCTCCTTGTCTATGTATGGAGTGGAGCTGCATCTGTATCAGTGACTGCATTTTGGTCGCTCTGGTAACGCTCTTAATTGCCACCCCAGAGCTGGTTGCACAATCGAGTAAACTGCAACGAAGAGTTGTCAATATGGATGTGTTTTGTGACTGATCGAGCCACCCTCGTTGGTTTGTTGGTTGTCGTTGACGTTCTACGCTGTGAGCCATCCGTTTCCGTTTTGTTGATCAACTCAATTAGCTGCCAATTGGCGTGTGAGTGCGATGTGGTGCCAGTGTGTTGGCCAGCGTTGGATGCGTGGTGCTGCTGATGTTGTTGCTTCCGCATCGATGGTGTGCGCGCCTTGACAAGATCAGCGATCAGCGATCAGCGATCAGCATAGACAACGATCAAATGAATGAAGCCGTTTGTGATTATGTAAGCCTTTGCGCCTGCATAGAACTGGGGCCAACCGCAAATACATTACGTATACGCACGTTGCAACAACTGTTGCTGCTGCGGTGGTGCTGATGTCGGCGCCTCTTATAATTGTGGCTATTCAATGGTCAGCCAGCTGGCTTGGCTCGCCTCGACTTGGCGTATACGTAATCTGCACAATAAGTGCACAAAATTATCAGCTGCAGCTGAGCGGCCGCCTCGTCGTCGTCGTCGTCGTCGTCGTCGTCGTCGGCAGATGTCCATTGCAACATGGATGGCCCAGCCAAGCCAAGCCAAACAAAAGCGCTGCTTAATGTTGTTGCTGTTGTTGCTGCGGCTGGAAAATGCAGGAAAATGTGTGCCAAAAGCTAGCGTATAAATGGCAGAGCTCTTGTCGAAAAGAAAATAGTCGACTTGCACCATTTCGCCGCGTCGGTAGTCAACGATAGAAAGATTCATAAACAATTTGGAGTCGAACATGTTCAGCTGGCGTTTGAAACTGATCCTGCTGCTGGCCCAGGCGCTGAGCGGTCAAGCGGGCTACATTGGTGGCGATGTGGCAGCTGGCGTGCATTCGGCTGGCTTGCTGGGCAACTATGCGGGCGGCCTGAGCGGCGGCGAAGCATTGGCCAAGCTGGATCTGGGTGCGAGCGAGCTGCATGCGGATCACGAGCAGCTGGGCGAACTGGGCGATCACCTGAGCGAGCACAGTTTCCCAGCGGACTATGGCAGCAGTGATGCGGGCGTGGAATATGCTGAGGCCAGCGAACTGCATGCTCACTACGAGCCGGAGCTGGAGCTGGAGCACCATGAGCAGCATGAGGAGCCGGTGCCCGGCATTGATCACGGCAAAGGCGCCTTCAGCTACAGCACGCTGTACGAGTTCAAGGATCGGCAGGAGCATGAAAAGCATCAGCTGGAACATCAGCTGGAGGAGCAGCACATCGAACAGCAGCTGGAGCTGGAGCATCAGCAGCATGTGATCGAACATCAACTGGACTCTCACTAAGCCACTGTGTGATAGTCAACGTTTCTAATAGCTAAATTTTTTTTTTTTTATTCCCAAATACAGTTATACATATACAGATATATATATATAAACTATATAATTTTTTTTTATGCAATAAATCAGCTAAGTTTATCATGTAATATAAATATCTATCCATGGGACTGCACATAGTGCGGAAAGTCCAGATTGTCGCTGACTGTGAGTCGCGGCTCAGCAGCTGCTGGCATGCGAGCGGGCAGCAAATCCTCCAGCCTGTAGATGTGCGGCCAGTGAGCAATGGGCCCAGCTGGCTGGGATGAGCCACTGTGACCGTTGCCGTTGCCGTTGCCGTTGCCGTTGCCGTTGCCGTTGCCGTTGCCGTTGCCGTTGCCATTGCCAGAGAGCAGCAAATGCGTTTGCTCATCGGGCGCCAGCTGCAGCACAGCTGAGCTGATGTGTATAATTGGAGTGTAATCTAAAGGACATGGAAATTAGATAAATAAAAATAGAAGATAGCTATAAATTGCTATATATAAATATATATATATATATAATATATACACACCATTGTCCATGTGCTGTCCAGCACTGCTTAACTGATGCTGTTGCTGCCGTTGCTGCTGCTGCTGCTGCTGCTGTTGTTGTTGTTTTTGGTGTGGCAAAGCTTCGCTAGTTGCCAGCAACAGCAGCGCCAGCAATTGCATTAAATATACGCCTCGTTTGCACATTGTGTCTTCGATCAACTGTCAGCCAATGTACACAATCTTAGTTAATTTATATATGCTCGGTCAGCGGATGTCTCGCGTCTTGGCTGAACGCCCATTGGGGTAATTGCGTTGACAACTTCCAACTGCACCACATCCGACCCAGCCACCCACCCCCATACAATGCTCTACAGCGCTGATCGGCTATCAATGAGCGTGTCAAGTGTTGATAAGAACTTACAACTACAGAGCTATGCCATAATTGCCTTGCATGAAAGAATATGCTACGGGTGAAGTTTGAAGAGAGATTTTGAAAAATATTTCATTGTATTTTTGAACGCAGATCGATTTGACTTTGAGATTCGCATTCATGGAGCCAACAATCGATATCGATAACTTTTTAATTCATATAAATCACTTGCAAAATTCCAAATTGCAGCTATGCTGCTTGCCTATTATTATTATTATATTATTATCTTGAAAGCCATTCGATGTTAAATGAGCTACAGCGATTTAGGCTACAACAACAACATGTGTATAGATGGTTAATCTAGAGTAAGCATGTGCAGCTCAATAAATATCGATTGTTAGATCTTAGTCAAGTTTGTGTTTAATCAAGATCCCAGACTTTTAAGTTCGAACAGCGAAAATATCATTTTGCTTCGAGCGCCCCATCGATATAGTCGATTCTTGGAATAAAGTTCCACTATGCATCGACCTCTCACCTCTCTCTCTCTCTCTCATATTTAGGTAATCAATTTTTCAGGCTCTACTAAAATGTGAAATCAAGTAAGCGTTGATCTCATTGTCATGTCCATTTGCCAATGCTTGAACAGAGTAAGTATATTAATATCATTCGAAACGTCAGACTTGAACAAAAAACACACATAAAAAAATTTAAAAAAAAAAGAATAAAAATATTCATGGAATTACCTTGTCGTCACTGCTGTGGTAAGTAAAAAAAAAAATAATAATAAATAAAACAAGAGCAATAATAACTCTCCAATTCTATTCTAGTTCTTGCAATGGAAATGCAGGAATTCAATATATCAGAACGAAATCTGAAACGTAAGCAATTACGTGACACGTGTCCCATTCCTAAGAAGCAAGCTAGGATGAGCATTGATAAAGCACATCCGTATATATTACACGAATCGGACGTCTATCATGTGCATGTCAACAAATCGGATCACGCTTAATTCAACTCCTTCGTGATGAACTAACAGAGCTTTGCATAGCAATAATTTAATTCAATTAAATTAAATTATCCGGTCAAACACAAACTCATTAATACATAATGAAGAATGTGTGTTTGTTACCATTACGAATTTACAGATTTACAATTTTGTTGACTTTGGATTTTATTCCGTTTGATTGTAATTTGACTGTAATTTCTAATGATTGACACAAATGTTACCCACAATAAAAAAAAAAAAAAAAAAAAAAAAACATATATATTAAAACTACTTGTTAAAATTTCTTTTCTAATACTATTATATTTTATTATTTTTAATTTTAATTTTTTTTTTTTTTTTAATTTAAAAAGATTCGTCAAACAAAAATTAAGCTATAAAGAATAAATTAATAAATAATTTAATGTAAAAAAAATATATATATAGCTAAATAAAATATAGAAAATAGTGCAATGATAATTAACAGAAATAAAAGTTAAAAATTAAATAAAAGATATCATAAATTATGAATTACATTATCAAGGCCTTCATACGTATTCTATGCAAATTTATCAGAGATAATATACATAAGATACCATTGATAAAATTATATTGCTAGACGATGGAGTAGCCCTGAAACAATCAAATCTTTTCTCTTTTTATAATAGCATGCAATCTATTTTGAAATCTTTATTGAACCAATCCATTCCATCTTGTCGTATTACAAATTCTGTTTTATGACCAAATATTTCCCATGATCTCTGTTAAAATGACACTTGGAATAGACCCACACAACTCCACGTCAGCGTTAGTGCCAGCTAATGGTTAGCATTCGCACTTGATCACATTTAGCAGTTAGGTGATAAATTGACTAATGTGTATATATATACTATATATATATATATATATATATATATATATATCTTATGTAGAACACCTCGCGCACTGCCCAAAAACTTCAACAGAAAAAAAAAAAAACACCCAAACTAAAAATTCCCAAAAAAAAAAAACGAAGAAGAAGAAGAAGCACATTAAACTACAACGGCAGCTATTCAAGTTCTCGATTATATAACCATATAAGGTCAAAATAATTTGCAACTATTTGAGGATATTACACAATGAGCTGACATTTATTCTCGATTTCAACTATTTACACAGCGATTGGCTCGAGCGCATACAGGAAGACAAATAATTTGGGAGAGAGAATTTATTCGATAATGTATTTAAAACTAAGCAAAAAAAAAAAAATATATTATAATAGTAATTGTAAACAGTTGAGTAGATATAGATCGTGGGCAGTTAGTTTAGCAAGCTCGTGTGGGCGTGGCGTATGACGCGAGGGGTTAGGGGCTTGAGCCGGAGCTGAGCTTAGCAGCCGGACGCCAATTTCTCCCAGATGCCGCCACTCTTCCAGCCACCGTTGTTATAGCTGGTACCACCATTGTTCCAGCCGGCACCACCGGTGCTGTAGCTGCCACCACCGTTGTTCCAGCCACTGTTCCAGCTGTTGCCAGCGGACGCAGGTGGTCCGTAGACTGGACTGGGCAGGTTGTTGACACCGCTGTTGGCATCGTCGACAATGACCTTGATGGTCTTCACATATTGACGCGATACGGGCTGTGGTGCGGGCACTGGATATGAGATGGGTGCTGGCTGCACACGCACCACCGGCTGTGGTGCGGGCACGGAATACGTGACTGGTGCTGGCTGCACACGCACCACCGGCTGTGGTGCGGGCACGCTGTATGTCACTGGCGCTGGCTGCACGCGCACCACCGGCTGTGGTGCGGGCGCAGAGTAGGTAATCGGAGCGGGCTGTGGTGCGGGCACAGAGTAGGTCACTGGCACTGGCACTGGAACTGGAGCTGGAGCTGGAGCGGAGTAGGTGACGGCTGGCACGGGCGCTGGAGCGGAGTAGGTGACGGCTGGCACGGGCGCTGGAGCGGCACTTGCGTAGCTGCTCGAGCTGGCATAACTGTTGCTGCCACTGTAGCCACCGCCATAGCCACCGCCATAACCACCACCATAACCACCGCCATAACCACCGCCATAGCCGCCGCTAGAACGAGCATAGCTCTGAGGCTGCTCAATCACTTTGATGACCTTGATGACTTGTTCGCCGCCGCCGCCGTAGCCACCGCCATAACCACCGCCATAGCCGCCGCCATAACCACCGCCATAACCACCGCTATAGCCGCCGCCATAGCCACCGCCGCTGCTGTAGACTGGACGGCTGGATTGTGTATAGTAGCCCTGGTTGTATCCACCGGAGTAGCCGCCGCTGCCGTAGCCACCGCCGCCACCACCACCGCCACCACCACCGCTAATGGCCTTCAGCAAGGCCAGCTTGGCGCCCAGGAAGGCCTGGGCGGGCGCACCGAGCGCCAGCACGGCAACCACAATGCAAACGAAAAGCTTCATCTCGAACTGAACTGGATATGGATAGGTGCGTGCGCTGCCTGGTCTAGGCAAAACTCAACTGATGTTCCCAAATGCCGATACGCACAAATTTATAGGCCAACGCAGCAGCCAGCGTCGACTCGGCGACGCGGTCCCTTACCGCTCCAACGTACGTACGTACGTATGTATGTGTGTGCGTTTGTGGTTCTAATAATACAAATCTTATGCTTTCAGCTGGACCCGATCGATAGCAACGGCAGCAACGGCAGCAACAGCAGCGACACTTTGGAGCTCATCAAGCTGTTTGCTTAATTCATAAATAGTTACTTATGGGCCACACCGAAATGCCAAAAACTAAGGCGCGTCCCAACAGCTAACCGGCTGTCCAACTATCCAGACAGCCAGCCATCCATCCATCCGTACAGATAGCTTTTTAGCTAGCTATGCATATGTGCATATATATGAGTCTGTGTTTGCATTTATATGTGTTTCTGTGTGTGTTTGTGTGTGTGTGTGTGTATTTGGCTAGCTATCCAACGATCTGCCGAACTGTCGCCTCAATGTGTGTCTGTCAAGTCTACTACTTAACCATAAACTGAGATATTTTCTCACCTCTCTGGGCAAATAACACTTGCGTTTGCTGTCAGCCGTCAAAACGATTCGCAAGAAGCGCAGGTAATTCCCAAAATGTCATTACACTGTCAGAAATACATGAGTATTTATGTATATAATATATATATTTATTATATTTATTGGATACCAAATACATGAGTTTATATATGACTACTAAAAGCTATTTTTTCTCAGCAAAAAAATTATGTTGCATAAATAAATAAATAAATAAATTTTAATTCATTTATTTAATTAAATTCTACTTCAAATTTAAATATATTTTATTTTTAATAAAATATAGCTTGTTTTATTAAAAAAATATATACACAATTGTTTCAATTTAAAAAATAATTAAGAACTGTTCAAAATAATATTTTCATATTATTATTATACATATGCCCCATAATCGGAAAATAATTCTGAATAATAAGAAAATAATAAAAAATAATTCTGCATAAAATAAATAAAAAATTAAATCAATTTTGTTTAAATATAAAAATGAATTTTGTATAGCTTGTTATCTATTAATAAAAATTAATTTTTGTATTATTATTATTATTATTTTATTTCATTTTATTTATTTATTTATTTTTTTATTTATTATATTATTATTTTTTTTTTATCTATTGTTATTGTAATTATTATTATTATTATATTTTTTTTATTTCATTTTATTTATTTATTATTTTTTTTATTTAAGTATTAAATTCTCTTAATTCTCATCATATTCTTATCCACTTGCCCTACAGCTTATTTACGTTTTCGGAGAAATCCCAATTAAGAAATTTATTTATTTAATATATAAATTCTTTTTTTGTTGTAGTGTATGGCTTTGTGTTAAGTTCTTGATGAAGATTGATAACTTTTATAATTAATGTTAAATATATTAAAAGAATTTTAAAACTTTAAAACTTTCTATTGTTATTTTTCTTATTTCCTTCATGTTTACTTAACTTATTTCTTTAATTATTTCCAACTTGTTTTTCTTTTTCATATTTTTTGTTTTTTTTTTTTATTTTACAAAATAGTTTTATAATTTTTAATAAAACTTTGCTTGATTTTTACGAGTGCTATAAATTTGTTGTTTGCATTTCACACTCGATTAGGATTTTCCCTTGTCGCTCGATTGCTACCAATATAAATATGTATATATATAGTAGATGTATATATACTTGTGTATATATTTTTTCTCAGTGTCTACATACAAACTCGCGTACAGCGCCCATTGTGTGTATTGAGGAGCTGCGCGATCCAAGCGCCCATTTGTCGCTCATTCAGGCTAGATCTTGTGCATGGCTACACGTAGCTGACTGGCTCTGGCCTCAGTTCCCGCTGAGACTCGATGTGCTAACCGAGCGAGCAAAATGCTGTGCAAACAGATTCCAGCATTCAGCTTAAAGTTAAGCCAAGTCTAAAACGTGAACCACGTCCGCTACGCAAAGGGCGCTTATTGCTGCCATTTTTGGGACTCACGCCTAACAGCCATTCGTAATACTCGTTTTTTTTTTTTTTTTTTTTTTGTATCTGTTATTTTTGGCCTAAACGTGTATGCAAATTGATTCGCATATCAATTTACAACGTTTACCCCAGATGCCGCTCGTCCAACAAATTCAAACAAACTCTAGGAATGTAGCAGCTTCTAGACTAGACTTGTAAATATAATTGAACTAATAAATTTTACTGAATGGGGAGTAAACATAGATCAGTTTCTTTATTGAAAAATTACAGACAGATCTATTTGGCTAAGGCATGGCAATGAGCATTCAATTACCCAACCCGGATATTCCCGATATATACATCATCTTTTATGATATGGCATACATGAGTATATATATATATATATACATATAGACAGAGAAAGAGTTGTATTCAGTAGAAGAAGTTCATAAAGTTCATGTTGACCCCATCTAAGTGATAAATGTTGTAAGAGATAAAAAATATCCACGTTGATTTATTATATATTTACAAAATACATTGATATCATATAAAAGTAAGAGAAAAACCTTTGAAATTGATGTTTTCGCAGGACAATGACCCAAAATACTTGAGTCAACTTTATGAAGAGAAGATTGGTTTACATACAAGGAGATCGACGTTAATAGTTCTCAATCCAATTGAAAATAACTGCAAAGCCATCGACCAACGTTGAACTGCGGTCAGTAACTCGGGCGTTGGGGCAGTAAATTTCTCCGAAGATTCTCATTCTTATCGACTGCATGCCAAGCTGTAATAAAAATAAAGGAATTGCAACTAGGTATTGGAGCAATATGTGTCAAATCATAATATAAATGTATAAATGGGTAGATAGATTTTTAAATACATTGTTGTACCGTATTTACTAATATATTCATTAATAACTAAATTGTGTTCAGTACTCAATATTATTTTCATGACATAGATTCGGTTAAAATGTTTTATTATCTATTTTTAAATTTATATTTTTTTTTTTATTTATTTATTTTATTTTTTTCCAGTAACTACTATATTATTTTGAAAACTACTAATAGCGTTCACTATTTTTAAAAATAACATTATAAGCAAATAATGTTATTTTTCTTTCTTTCTGTTTCTTTCTAAATATTAAAACAAAAAAAATTAAAAATATATATTTAAAAAAATTTTATAAATAAAATAAAAAATATTTTCATATTAATATTCCTTTCAAATTGTTTTTAAATAAATTAAATAAAAAATATATTCTTTTTAAATTTCAAATTGATTTTAAATAATTAAAATAAAAAAATATATTCATTTTAATATTCGTTTCAAATTGTTTTTAACTAAATAAAATAAAAAATATATTCATATTAATATTCCTTTCATACTGTTTTTAAATAAATAAAAAATATATATATATTCATTTTAATATCCGTTTCAAAATGTTTTCAAAAATTCTTTGTTCATCACTAAATTTGATTGTTTAGCATTTAAAGCTCTGTCTCTGCGAATATTACATAAAACTTAATTGAATAGACAGACGCCTTAGGCATAGTTAGCTGTTCTTTATCTCTGTATATAGACAAAAGAAAGCTTGCTTAACCCAAAAATATGCCCAGCTGCATATAAATTACTTCAACTATTTAAAAGTGTTTGGTTGTTGTGCGACTTGTGATTTTTTCCATTTTTTTTTTTTTTTTTTTTTTGAACTTGGCAAATATGAAATCATAGCCAATTTACACATTGGCCAGACTTCGAGCTTTTGGGTCGTTTCGAGTGAAGGCAATTTGTAGCCAAGTGGCGTGCCATCACCATATTCTTGGGCCACTGTTTGGCTTCGAAGTTTGGGTTTGGCACTTCATTACCATTTGTGACTATGGCAAGCTAAGTGAATCTGTCCACACGGATGGCGGAGACTGTGCTCAATGGTACAGCCAGCCGGCCGGGCTACTCTCAATTTCAATTTCAATTTCGTGCGCCCGTCCAGACCAATTTTGAAGGTCAACGCACATCTTTGGCTCGTGTGGCAATTGTTGGCCAACGAATTTGGTAAGCGACTCGTTACGAAACTCAATTGCACAAATGCCCGAATATACAAGGGCAAACAGATTAGAGCTATGGGAGAGTCTTTTTTTTAATAATTATTTTGGATTTTCAGTTAAAGAATTTATTTCTTTATAATTTACATTTCGTTTATTTAAAGTTTACAAAAAAAACAAAAAAAAAAGAGATATCTATTTAGGGATATTCGCATAAGTCGCTTTCAGTTGTTCTCTTGGGCCTAGCACCAGCCGCCACCGCCCAAGGCAGCGGGCGCACCAAAGCCAAGTCCAAAGCCACCGCCGACTCCATAGCCACTGCCAATGCCATATGAAATGGGCAAGGGTGCACCACCGCCATAGCCGCCACCAAAGCCGCCATAGCCGCCGCCATAGCCGCCTGCGTAGCCACCGCCAATGCCACCTATAACAGGCGTTGCCACCGACGTCACCACGGGCGTAACGACGGCCGATGTGGATATGGCTGGTGCAGCGCCAACAAACCCACCAGTCAGGCCACCTCCATAGCCGCCACCATAGCCGCCGCCATAGCCAACGCCTCCATAGCCACCGCTGGGCAAAACTGAGACCTTGATTACCTTGACTATGTTCTCGTTGCCATAGCCATATCCGCCGCCATAGCCACCGCCATAGCCACCGCCATAGCCACCACCGTAACCACCTGAATATGGATAGGCACCGCCATAGCCGCCACCTGCCACCAGACTCAGCTTGCCAAAGGTTGCCTCGCCTGGCGCCGTCAGGGCCAGCAGCAATAGAGCGGGCAATGTTAGAGCATAGATCTTCATGCTGCTGGGTTAGTTCTAGGCTTATCTAATCCACAAAGTGTTTTCGTTTCTTTTTTTTTTGTATTATTTTTTGTAGTAGCTGCTACTCAATCCGTGCTCTCGACTGGACACCTTGTGTTGGCTGACTGTTGAACTTTGTTGGTCGCCCGTGGGCATTTATAGCCAGCCGAGAGTCGAGGGCGGACAATGGACGGGTATTGTTTGTGGGGCACCCCGGTTGCCCGGTTGCCCTTTGGCGGGCATTGGTCAAACGTGTGAATTGCTTAATGAGCAACCAACTAACCAGGTAGACCTCAGTACGAAGTGCTGCAAATATGTCAAAGTCAATTTGCTTAGCTGTGGTTAACGGCCGCACGGTGATCACCCTTAGAACCCACAAAAGAAACCCAACTATATCCGGAATACATAAACAAACAAACAAACAAAAAAAAAAAAAAAAACCAAAGAAGCAAAAATTAGCTGTGAATTGTCTCATCTTTTTTTTTTTTTTTTTTTGGGAGAATGTCACAATTGTAATTGCTAATGGGCGTTAAGGGGAAATTAACACTTTCGCTTTCAATTGAGGAAACATCGCCGCCTGCATAATGTGATCTAATCACCAGAGATCAGCCAAGTGCTTGATCAGCTGGACACACAAGAATCACATTTGTTTGCCTTTGCACAGCTGCTCGGCCTCAACAATGCGAGTATATGCATCGCTGCCCAGTATCTATATAAAGTAGCTCATTGTTATCCCAACTGAAAGATACACACGGCTCGATGAGGCAAGCATCAGCTGTTATTTAGCGCGAGAAAAGCTCTCCTCCAGTGGGAACGACCCACCACAAGCCGGTCCAATCAGAATGCCAACTAGAATTTCCCTCTCACTTTTGCTTGCCTTCTGATTGGCCGCTATCTGATTGGCATCTTTTTTTGTGTTGGTTGGGACTGTGAATAAATTGTATTTATCGGACTTTTTTTTAGCAAATAGAATCTTTTGATATACGATTCAGATTTCCTTGGTTAAATATACCTTAGCTTTCGGGAATTTCAGACCTAAATTTTTCCAATTAGAAAATTAAACATGAACTTTGATTCTTTCTATATCTCTCTCCCACTATATCTCACTCTCATATAATATATATATTTATCTTACTCTATCTCTCTCTTTCTCTTTGTCTCTCTTTTTCATTTACTCTATTTTTCTCCTTTTCTCTTTTTTGTCTGTTTCTCTTGCCTCTCTCTCTTTCTCTCTCTCTCTCACTCTGTCTCTCTATCTCTCTGTTTCTCTCTCCCTCTCTCTCTCTATCTTTTTCTCTCTTTGAAACACACTTTTCTTATATCTGTCTATTTTATCCCTATTCTTCTTTCAATCATTTTTTTTTTTGCCATCAGTTGCTTTTTAATGTGTCTTCATCAATCATTCTCCTTCATTTTTTTATATCTCATTCTCTCTCATTCTCTATCTCCCATACACCCTTAATTTCTGTATCTCTCTCTTTGCCTTTCCTTTTCTCATTCTCATTC
This sequence comes from Drosophila stalkeri, assembly GCA_035047405.1. Taxonomy (NCBI): domain Eukaryota; kingdom Metazoa; phylum Arthropoda; class Insecta; order Diptera; family Drosophilidae; genus Drosophila; species Drosophila stalkeri. The sequence goes on along the minus strand of JAWNPR010000061.1, from coordinate 9,642,758 downwards.
TCATACCCATTGTCTTCCCTTTTGCCTTTCTCATTATATTCCTGATTCTTATTACCATTATCTTTCTCCTTACAACTCTCCTTCATCTTCTCATCATCTTCCTTAGTATCTCTCTCTCTCGCTCTTTCTTTTAAAACTCACACAGATAGCAGGCCGTTTATATATTTATAAAAAAAAAAGACTAATAAAAAGAAACAAGAATTTGGACTAAATGTTCAATAAAATTAAACATATAGAGCACGAGCTCTATAAAAAAAAAAAAAAAAAGAAAAAATATTAAAAATTCTCAGTTTCATAGTAGATAATCGTTCAGCGCCATTCTGGAACCAATCTTCGAACACAAAATTCTAAATTGTACGTAACCTTGTTGTGGTCGTTGCGGTTGCCAGAATGAAATGTCGATTCAAGAAGAAGAAGAGCAGCAGCTACAGCCGAGACGCTAAACCATGCTGCTGCAGCAGCAGCAAAACGGCGTTTCCATTACCGCTCCAGATCTTCGGACTGGTGTCCAAGGAGAGGCCCTGGCCACGCAAAGAACGCAGTTGCGTCTACTACAGCACTGATTGCGATAAGACGGCGCTGATCAACAATTTTCAGAAGAGGGGCTGGCACAAGGTTCCCGCCTTCGATGGCGAATGGAACCTGTACTGGGCATGTGCACAGAACTGTCGCTATATCTTTGGGGTCGATCATCCCTATCGCATGCGATCCGATCAGTAAGTATGCACATATATTGGGGAAGACAGAAATGAAGACTTACAAAAAAATACTACACATAGATTAAGTGATTAGCGATCTAGTTATAGTTATTTAGACTTAGATATAGAATCTGAAAAAGTGAAACATTTCTGCAGAATAATCAATCACTTCCCCAATTCGATGGAGCTGTCCCGCAAGGATCTGTTGATTAAGAACATCAAGCGCTATCGCAAGGACCTGGAGCGTAAGGGCGACGCAATGGCCGAGATGCATCCGAATAGTACGAAATTGGGTATCGGTGGCACACGCTATGTGCACCTCGATATAATACCGATGACATTTGTCTTGCCTGCCGATTACAATTTGTTTGTCGAAGAATTCCATAAGAATCCGGCAAGCACCTGGATTGTTAAGCCCTCCGATAAGTCTCAAGGTGTTGGCATCTATCTGATCAACAAACTGTCCAAGCTCAAGAGATTCGCCTATGAGGCGCGCACATTCTATCCACACTTTCATCGCGACACCTGCGTCATCTCCAAGTACATTGACAATCCCCTTCTCATTGGTGGCAAAAAGTTTGATCTGCGACTGTACGTGCTGGTAACTTCATTTAATCCGATCAAGGCCTATCTGTATAACGAGGGTTTCTGTCGCTTCTGTACCCAGAGATACGATCAGACCGAGATCGATAATGTGTACATGCATCTCACGAATGTTAGCATACAAAAGAATAATGTAAGTGATGTTTGAATGAGATCGATCTCTGCTTACTGATCATCATCATCGACTTCTGCAGAAAGAGTACAATACGATACATGGCGGCAAATGGTCTATGCAGAATCTTTGGCTTTACTTGGACAGCATACGTGGCGAGGGCGTATCGAAGAAACTATCTGATCGCATATCGGAGACGATACGACATTCTCTAGACGCTGTTGCCCCAGTGATGGCCAATGATCGGCATTGCTTTGAGGTCTATGGCTATGATATTATTATCGATAACAATTTAAAGCCATGGCTTATCGAGATCAATACATCGCCATCGATACACTCGACCACCAAGAACGATTGTACACTAAAGACGCGCCTAATCGATAATGTTCTCGATGTGGTTATACCACCTGGTGGAATGCCCGAGTGAGTACATGAGTAAAAACCATGCCCTCAAAGACCTATACTCTCTCTCTCTCTCTGTCTCTCTCTCTCTCTCTCTCTCTCTCTCTCTCTCTTTCTCTCTCTTTCTCTCTTTGTCTCTCTCTGTCTTTCTCAGCGAACGCTGGTCCAAGACGCCCAGCCCAGAGTCCTTGAAGAATTTTACACTGATAACACCTGTTGAGCTGCCAAAGACACCGAATCGAACTCAATTACCCACTTCATTGGCTGGCGCTGGTGAAGGTGGCCACTGTTGGCGCAAGCAAAAGAATGTAATTAAAAGACTGGCAGGCGGTGCACTGCCTTCGGCATCCAAGCTGCGCCTGCCTTCGGGCACATCAGCCGCAATGCGAACCACAACGAAAAAATCAAGCCAGAAATCCAAATCGAAATCGAAGTCAGCAACGAAGCGCACCACTGGTGCAGCTGTAGCGAAGCGTGTGTCCAAATAAATAAACATTTGGCAGATATAATTGCAATTACACAATTCCCCAGGAACACACACCATCCGGTAAGACTAGGTGCAACAGAATTGATCAGCATTTCGGGGTAAGTATACTCAACTGAGCCATTCATCAACTGTTCCCATTCGTTGGCTGTGATTTGTCTTAATAAATTTGATTTCAGTGGCAATTCAACAACAAATAAATCATAATAATGGGAGACTTTGGTATTTGTTTTGAGTTGCTCACAAAATATTCTCAATATATATATTTTTTATATTATATTTTGTATATACATTTTGAAGTTTAATGATTGCTGTATGTCGTTAGTAGTCCATTAGTTCTATTCTAAAATCTCAATAAAACTTGTAAAATTATCCCATTCAAGACTCTTTAACTAGAAAATATTCGGAATCTTGCAAAGATCTGTCTCAGATATATCACTCTATAATCAGTTATACGAAACCCCAAAATATTTATATAAATATAAATAATGAGCAAATGGAATGATTTATCGAACGAAAATAATATTATGCATAAGGTTGTTAAGATCAAATTGCATCTCTGAGACAGAACTCTGAGAAAGAACTTGACTAAAGCAATATACAAAAAATATATATCATTCGTATCACAACTCCAAAATAAAACACAATGTTACTTATATTGATATATATATATGGAAACTTAAATATTTAATTCGCAACAGAATTTTGCAATATACACAAAATACACAAATATTACAATATGTAGCGTAATGTGTATGGTTTCTATATAAGGGATACGCTCTAATATGAAGTTCTCTTCGTTAAGCGCCCAAATGCTATGTTGGGGCATCTTTAAGCTGCACAATGTTTGCATTGCTAATTGCTAATACATAAGTAATGTTAATTAAGTTCATATTTATAAGTACTTTCATATAACTGTAGCTTACGCAACCATAATAATTATATTTAAATATTTAAATTTATATTTATATTTCTATTTATAAAAAAAAAAAAAAATATTTATTATTGGGACTCTTAAGTTTCACTTTATCTTTCTTTCTTTTGCATACAAAATGGCGTCTGCTTTAAAGCTAAGCGAAAAAAAAAATACGTCGTTAATGGTATATGTAGATTAATATACATAAATATATATGTATGCATGTATGTATATAAATCAAAATATATATGTGTATGCATATATACCAGTTATATATTTACAGCATGATTTTGGCTTGGTTGAAGCGCCTAATACAATTTCCAAATATTTTTCATTATTAATTTTAATAATTTTTCTTTTTTGCTTACAATAAATTCTTAGCATAATTTAGGGAATATTTTAAGAAATGTTTACGATGCTTTTGCGACTCGATAGCTGCTTATATAAATAGATATTCTATGAAATGATATATGCGCGTTCGTCGTTCTTCAAGTTTCAGTTGCCTTAGCGTTTTGTCTTTTCGTTTCGCTGCGGCACAGACTACTTCGAACTATATTTAAGAATTATTTACACGGTCTTTGACTTTCGGCTTAGTGATGAATACAATTAATATCTTATCTTATCTTAATTATAGCGCAATGCATTGGTTTAACTTTGCAGATAAATGTATTTATATATATATATGTATATTTCAATATTTTTGTAAGTGAAACAGCATTTGCTCTTTATCTTTCTTTCTCTACATAGAATACTTTCATTGTATAATATAATTTTAATGAGCTTAACTATGCATGTGTGTGTGTGTGTGTGTTGGGGTACATCTTGTCCCCTTGTCAAATGATGAAAATTATATATATATATATATATTTATATATTTAATAAAAAAAAAAAAAAAAGAATTTAAACTGCTTTCCAGTTGTTGATTGCTTGCTTTGCCGGCCGCTGGCGACTCACACACTGCGACCTCCTCCTCCTCCTCTGGCTGTGCATCAGCACTCGGTGGCATAGTAGAAGACCTCCACCTCGCTCAGCTCCGAGTGCCGGCTGTGCTGGCCCTCCACGAGGACGTCGCGTGTGGCGCGCGCATGCGCCAGCACCTATAGTCACACCTTCGACGCATGCGGCTGAGCGCCGGCAGCGCTGCCATATTGCGACTGCGCTGTCGCGATCTTCTGCACGGTCTGATAGGTGGGTTGCTGTGGCTGTGACTGTGACTGTGACTGCGACGATGACTGTGTCTGCGCCTGCGGCATGCCGCTCTGCTCCCGTATGGTCACCTGGGTGACGAACGGACCGCGACTGCGTGCGCTGCTGTTCAACGAAGCCGGCGAGTAGCCATTGAGCGCCGCTGCCTTCCAGTGCGGCTGGGCCACATTCACGCTGATGGGCGAGGACGTGGCATTACCATTGTGATGTCCACTGTGATTGTGGCCATGGCTATGGCTGTGACTGTGACTGTGACTGTGACTGTGCTTGATGCTGCCCACGCGCTGCTGCTGCACTGTGTCGTACTCGTAGTAGCTGCTCATTGGGCGCAATCCATTGGACTGCTGATGGCCAGCGGCAACGGCGGCCGCCGATGGGGGCAGCGGCAATGGTGGCTGCTGGCTGGAATTGGAATGCATACTGATGTCCTGGGAGCGGGCGCTGCGCTGCGAATGGTAATGTTGATGACGGCGACTGCAAAAGCGCAAAAAGCAAAGTTCGCATATCATACAAATGGGGAGATATGAGCTTAAAAATAAATATGATGTATGTGTATGTATGTGTGACATATATATATATACTAAGCCAAACCAGAGCTATGTGTGGTGTGTGTGTGTGTGTAGGTTAGTTAGTATGCATGTGTGGTTTACCTTTCGGCCTCAACCTTGATGCGCTGCCTGATCACCTGCTGTCGCATGCATTCGAGCGTCGACTCCGAGAGCGTCTCTTGAACGCTGTCGCTGTCGTTTGTCCAGTGTTGGTTAATGCATTAATTATATGGATATATGGAACATGTTGGTGATATGATGCGATGAGTCGATATAGTGTGTGTGTGTGTCGTGTTGTATTGTGTGTGTATGAACAGGTAAGAGGAGAGACATACAAATATATGTTACATGACACGATGTGCACAGAATAGAAAGTGACAGAGAAAGAAAGAGACATGAAACAGAGCGACAAGTTAATAAACAATTACACAATCGAACAGTGCTAAACACATAAATAGAAACCATTTGGAATGTATTGAAATACAAGTTAAGCGTAAAACTTAATCAAGAATTGTCAGAAAATCTAATTCGATTTTATCTATATGAATTTTGACTCTAGCTAAAGTCTATTGACTTTCTATTTAGTTATAAAATTAATATGAATTGATAAAATTTTTATAATTTTTATACAATATTAAAAGATTACTATTATTAACCTGGCAAATGCGCTTTAAGCTCAATTTTATAATAATTCCTAAGATTTCTCTAGCAGTTTCCAAAAGTTTTTTATATTGATAATAATAAATTAATATGAAATCATAATATAATTTCTTGTGATATTATAAAACTCATTAATAATTAATCTGAGCTCAAAATTCATTTTACAGTAAATAATTCTAGAAATTGTCTTACGACAAAAATCTGCTGAATCTATTAATGTAGTTTATAGATCTACTATATACAATTCAGTTACTGAATTTCTATTTCTATATAAACAATAAATTAAATTTTTCAGATACATCTCCTATATGAGCTGCAATATCAGAATTGAATATAATTGAATGAAACAAAATTGTAATCATAATTAATAATTGCCATCTAGGAATATCTAAGTACACATCTTAATATCCGCCTTTTCACATATTTCCACATAGAGAGCGTTAGTTAAGACCAGCACCACTTAATATAGAAATAAAATGAGAAGTGAGGTAAGCAAGCCCCAAGCCCAGCTCACCTAATCTGATGCTGATGCAGGTCTTCATAGTTGGCGTAATGCTGATAGCGATGATTGAATATATCATTCTGGTGTATGCCACCATTTAGTGTGGCAGCACCTGTGTCGCGCCCAGAGGCCACTGCACCACCGCCGCCCGCTGCATTGGGTGCTGGCAGTGGTGGCGGTGGCTGATACGCTGGCGGTTTGCCATTACGTTCCAGGGCAGCAAGCGCAGCGGTTGGTATCTGCTGCTGTTGCTGTTGCTGCTGCTGTTGCAGCTGGTGTTGCTGCTGCTGCTGTGAATGTCCATTCGTGGCCCCAATTGAAGATGTTGCATATGTGTCAACTGGCACAACGCCATCCTTGCGATTCTTGCCGAAGCGGAACATGTGCCCAATGCCACGCAATATGCTTGGCTTCTTGGCGCGCGACTTGCTGCCGTGCTTGCCATCGTTGAGGGAGCTCTGGAATGGGCCGTTGCGCTGCGAGGCAAAGCCGCCCTCGTGATCGCCCTCCTCCAGCAGCCATGTCTTGCGCGGCTCTAAAAAAAAAAACAAATGGAGAGATAACATTGTGTTAGTTCAGTCTGTCTGAAGAGCTGCCACAACTGTTGCTCACTGTTTGCATCCGGTTCGCTGACGACAGCAGCGCGCAGGCTATCCTCACGGCCGCGTCCACGTGGCGCACGCAGCGCATGATGTGCGCGCGGTTCATCTGACATTTGCAGCTCCTGGACCATGGTCTGCAGCGATTCCAGCGACGATGACTTCTTCAGGCCCAGCGATGGGCCCAGATCGCCCAATTGATCACGCGCCTCCGCCTCGGCGGCCAGCAGCAGCTGCTGCTGCTGTTCCCGCTGCTCGATGTGTGAGCTTGTCTTGGCGTGCTTATAACCAGCCGCTGCGGCCGCCATTTGGGCATTGGCACTGGCAATGCGCGCCGTCAGCGACTCAATGGAGCCGCCATAGACAGCCGATTTGGTTAGCTGAATGCGACGTTCACGCTCGCGCTCCTCCCTCAGCTTCTTATTACGCTGATAGGTGCCCGTTTCGCGTGCATCCAGTGCCGCATGATGCTTCTCCGAGATGCTGCGCCGACCGAGCGCATCGCGCGAAAAATGCTCCACGCCCGAGTTGTTCGTCTCCAGGCTCAGCTGCGACGAGTATGTGGCATCGAAATTGCCAGCCACCGCTGGCGTGGCTGCCACACCACTGGCCTGTCCCATGCCGACGCTCGTCTGCGATGTGTTGGCGCTGCTCGTGTTGCAGTGCTGGCCATCGTGTGGGCGCACCGGCAGTGTGCTGCAAAGCAAAGCAAAGTTAATTAAAGTCTAAGTTGAGAGAGAGATAGCGAGAGAGAGAGAGAGAGAGAGAGAGAGAGAGCTGCTTACGGTGACATGGGCTCCGCATCATCCTCGATGAGCAGCGCCGTATTACCATGCCCATTGAGCAGCTGCAGCGGCGCCGGCGACCAATTGTCATTGGTGGCCATGTAGTAGCTTTCGTTGCGCAAGGCGCCGCTGTTGCTGTTGCCCAATGGCGGAGGCGGCAAGCGACGCCCTTGCGACTGCTGCTGTTGATGTTGTTGCTGCTGCTGCTGCTGCTGCTGCTGCTGCTGTTGCTGCTGCTGCTGCTGCTGCTGTGTTGGCTGTGCTGAATTTGCGGAGCAAATGCCACCGGTTAGACGATCCAAAACGGGATTGCTCCATCTGAAGAGAGTTAGTTAGATAGTTACAAAAATTCCATAATAAAATAATTTCATTTCATTTCCGGCTCTAGCCCTTAACGCACCTATTCATATCGCTGCCAGCGCTGCCAGGTCCATTGCCACAGCCGCGTGGCTCGCGTTTCTCTGGACTCAGATAGATCACTGTGGCGCCCGAGTTGTCGCTGGCATTGGAGCTGCTGTTGTTGTTGTTATTATTATTATTATTATTATTATTATTATTGCTATTGGCGCCGCTGCTGTTGCTGTTGCTGTTGCTGTTGCTATTGCTATTGCTATGGCTTTGACTGTGCTCCAATATGTCACTGGAGCTGGCCGAGCGCAAGATTTTGCGTCCCACCAGCAGGGTAATTGTGCCCGGATGTTTGCCCGGATTGTTAACCATGGCACGACGCAGCGTCTCCATGGCCTCGGCATTGTTTTGGCCACGCAGCGAGACGCCATTCACACTCAGCAGCTGATCGTTCATGCGCAGGCGTCCGTCACGTGATGCGGCCCCGCCATGGATCACGTTCTTCACAAATATGCCCAGATCGCCGTCGTGCTTCATGTTGCTGTTGTGGTTGGGCGTAGAGGCGTTCAGATTGGAGCTCGTCTTGCCCTTCACGCTGACCCCAAGGCCAGCCTTCTCGGTGTCGTGCACGGGTATATGCAATGTCAGCTCCTCCCGTGAATGCCAGCTGCTGCTGCTCGGCGGCAGGCTGTCCTGTGGGGATAAAAAAGGGAGAAAGAAGGTGTCAGAAAACGAGATCAATAATTGATCATCTTTTCTTTTTTACAAATGAACTAGTTCAACTGATGCTGCTCACACTTTGCGAGCTTTATTAGAAATGAAGAATATATCAAATTAACGAATTATTAGATGCTATGGATATAGAAGCTAAATGAACTGATACGCATGAACTAGTTCTTTTGATATGAATGACCTAGTTCATATTAATAATTTATTTAAGTGTAAAATAAACTGAAATGCTAAGGATAAAGGAAGCTAAATGAACTGATACGCATGAACTAGTTCTTTTGAGGTAGCCAAGTAGATAAACAAAATGGAACTCAACCATTTTTTGGGAAATTTTGCTAGACACTTATATTCAAATACTTACTCTATCTACATGAACTAGTTCCATGTAACTAATGAATTGAATGATAATCTAATTATCTCTAAGACCTCTTTAAAACTGAGATCATTCTTGTCTCTCTCATTATTCTAATTCCCTTTAGTGCCATCTATAATACACAAATAGTACCCCTACTTACTGGAACTAGTTCCCATATCGGAACTCAAATATTTACTACCAAATTGCTTAAGTGAGCATTACTTAATTTATTAATGCTTAAGCACTTGGCTATTTAAAGCTGCAACTAGTTCCATGAACCACTTACATTTGAAGCCGCCGACTCACTGCCCGCATCAATAAAATGCTGAGATTCATTGAGCTGTGCCTGCTGTTGCAGCTGCTGTTGCTGGAAGAGCGAACGAGCGCTGCTCGACTTTTGCACCGGAATCGGAGCAGAAACTGGAACTGGTGCAGCTGGCGCTGCCTTCTCAACTGGTTCCGGGGGCTACAAAAAAAAAAACAAAATCAAGTGATTCCATTTAGATACGATTCAAAATTGAGTAAAATCAATTCAACTTACACCAACGGGCATCTCGGCCAGCTCCTGCTGCCTAGAGACAACAATGCGAACGGTGGCACCAGCGGGCATGCCACGCAGAATGGCTACGACATCCGTCTGTGTCTTGCCAGTCATGGGCGTGCCATCGACCTCGAGCAGACGATCGCCGGGCTTCAGGCGCCCATCCTCGATGGCTGCGCCGCGCGGCAAAATGTTCTTAATATAAATGGGACAATGGCCGCCCGCTGGATTGTCGCGAGTGGTCACCGAGAAGCCCAGACCGTTCGGGCCCTTCTTCAGCAGTATCTCGATCTTGCGTCCCAGCTTGCGTGTATTGGCCACCTGCAGCGATGTGCCGACCGGAGCGGCATGGGGTTTACGTGTGGGCGACACCGTGGCCACCTCCACCATCTCGGCCACCTTGGAGTCGCGTCGCTGCTGCTGGCGACGATGTTGATCGCCGCGCAGCACACGTACGCGCAGCTCAGAGGACTCGAGGGCACGACGCAGCTGCTCCTGCACTTGCGAGTCACTGAGGCCAATCAATTTGATGCCATTGATCTCAAGGATGCGATCATCGCGACGCAATCGACCACGTTCGGCCCGGCTGCCGGGCTCTACGTGTTGCACGAGCAAGCCGCCGCCGTGCTCCTTGTCCGGCATGGCCGTCAGGCCCAGTGGACTGCCGTACTCGTTGATAATGAGCAGCATCTCGCCATCCTTTTCACGTATGGACTCGTACGCCTGACCCAGCGGCTCCTTGCGTTTGCTTTCGCGTGGCAGCGATTTGCTGGAATAGGCGCTGTTCGGCAGCGACGTTGGCAGAGGCTGTGGCTGCTGCTGCAGCTTCTCGGCCGCCTCCATCCACTTGTAGCCATTGCCATCGCCCAGGAACTGCATGGACAGACGACCGGAGCGGGCAAAGGGCTGATGAGCACCCGCTGCACCGGTGTGTGGATGTTGCTGCTGCTGCTGCTGCAGCAATTGCTCCTTCAGCTGTGCCGCTGTGTCGTCCTCCTCCTCCCACTGTGGCGACAGGTGTCCGCCGGCTTTGTCCAGCATCAGGCGTTCCGGCGAATCTCCACCCGCATAATGTGGCGCCGCCGCCGACCAACGCTTGTTGCTGCCCTCCGCCTTGAGCGAGGCTAGCAAATTGGGATCACTGCTGCGACGCACCATCAGGCCGACACCCAGGCCAGCCAATGGGCCGGACGTGGTGCTGGTCACCTCGATGTGTGGCGTGGATAGGTCACGCGTGGGCGCCTCTGTGTTTGTGGGATCACGGAAGATATCCGGCGAACCGGTGCCTACTGAGGAGCTGCCCGAGGCACCATCGCCTCCGCCCTGCGGTACGCCCGGATCGGGACCCGAATCCTCAAAATGGGCCAATATCTGTTCCCGATCATCGGCCACATCGCGCACACAATCGTCGGGGTCCAAAATGCCCGACTGTGTCTGCAGATGGTGTACGGCTACCCAGGAGTCTGCTTCCTGCAAGCACAAGAGCAAGAGACATCAAATGTTAATGGAAATTTTAACTCGAGAATGAAATGAAGAACTGGAACAAGTTCCATATACTTTTTGTACATCATTAACAGAAACAAATTAATTGTATAGTTAATAAATACAATATAAATAAATAGATATAAATATTTTTAATTCTACTTAATAAATAATGAATAGATCCATTAGTTCTTTGAACTAGTTCCATAGCTAGGTACAATAATCTGAGCTAGCTGTGGTAGCAAGTATAGAAAATGGCTCTGGAATCTGCTTATAATAAATAAAAATAAATAATCAATAATCAAAAGTTCTATGAACTAGTTCCATAGATTTCTACAATAATACAAGCTTATTGTTCAAGAAGTTCAAGAACTATCCTTATATATCGTTTTTTTATCAGAAAATGAATTGATTCAAATTTGTTTCAACTAAATATAGTAATATAATATAATTATAAATAAATTATAAATAAATAAAATAAAACTAACTTTGTTTATAAGTCCTATATATCGAGTGCACGTCTTAAAGACGTTTTATTTTCATTGAACAAAATTTAAAGATCTTTATATTATTTAAATATTTTTTAACATAAGCTAATTCATATTTTTGATTCAAGAATCGCTGCAAATGTATCATTATTTTAAACAGTTTATGGAAGCCTAGCATTAATATCATATAATATCATTAATATACATCATTTTTATAATTTATTTTTATATATATATATATATAAATATAAATCATTTTTAACTAGCTCCATAGCTTTGCTTCATTGAACTGAGTTATTTCTTCGACTGGATAGTCTTGCTGTTTTATCACTTAATATATTTATATATATTAATTATATACATATTTTATGTTTCAGTTCTTGGAGCCATTTGAACGATTTGCATAATGGCTCCACTACACAGGCAAACAATTCTCTTAACTGGCTGCGGCGCGGAAGTTTTGCACAAGACACAATCGCAATCAATTCGAGCCAAAGACGAGCCTGGGATAATGCAGCATGGTGCTGCGCATGCGCTTGCGCTTCCGGGCCACAAAAGACAATTGCCCAATTGGCCATGTGTTGAGTCATTGACGCAGACGCAGCTCAGGTGGCTCCAGCGGCTGTGGCACTGTTTAAGCTGCCTGGGAAGCCATTTAGAGAGACTGCGAAGAATACCAGAGAGACGACCTCCAGCCTCCCAAAAGCTAAACGAAAATTGCAGCGGCCCAAACTCGAAAAGCCGATTCCAAGTTGGCGTCATTGTTGCTTGGCATTCCATTGAATACCAAAGCACATACAAACATACACACAACAAATGCCAAATGCCGAAAAACTGGCCAACAACAGCAATGGCAACGACAACGGCAACAGCAACTATAGCAACAACAACAACAACAATTGCATCACGCCATTAAACCAGTCATGGAAGCAGCAGAGCGTGCGCTTCGCTCCCTGAACTGGAGAACTGGAACGTCAACTTGACGCAACAATTTGGAAGGTTGTTTTCTAGTTTTCGCTCTTTTCAATTGCCGCAAAAAAAAAAAAAAAAAAAAAACGAAGAAGAAGAAATTAAGATAAAGATAAAGCAAATCATTCAACAATGATGTTGCTGTACTTCTTAGATTTATGGGTCAAAGAGCGTGAATTCTATCGATTTTCAAGCAGCGAGAGTAAAAGGTAAAACAAATTGATTTTATTATTGTTTAAATATTTCGTTGTTGTTTGCCTTTGGCTCAGCAAGCGCACAGTGTGTCAAAAGACATGAATAACTGAACGAAAACAATGACAATGACTAAGGTAAGACTAAGAAGTAATCCTTTACCTTAATCATTCAGAATATATATTTAAGTTAGCAGGCATATATTATTTAGAAAACTCTAATGAATTTTAAGGAAAAGAAAAACATGATTCGATTCATATTTATGCATAAAATAAATTAACCTTTCATAAGCCAATTTATGTGAGCTTCAAATCAGAGATTTGATTCCAAAGTCAAAATAATTTGATTAACGTTTATTGCTTTCATAAGGAATAAAAGTTGATGAAAAAATAACTTTAAAGAAAATATAAATAAATATTTAAAAAATTGATCAATTTAAAAATAAAAAATATATTTAAAAAAATATATATCAATTTAAAAACAAAAAATACTTTTTTTTAATATATAAATATTTATATAAATTAAAAAATAAAAAAAATATTAACAAAATATATAAATAAATATATATATATATATATATATATATATATATATATATATATATATATATATATATATATATATATATATATATATATATATATATATATATATATATATATATATATATATATATATATATATATATTATATATTTATCAATTGAAAAATAAAAAATAAATAATAAAAAAAATAAAATATATATATTTATTTATAAAATTTATATTTATAAAATTCTATATATCTATAATATAGTAATATCTATATATCTATTTTTTGATAATTTATATAAATATTTTATTTATTCTTATATTTTTAGAGTCAATTCTGAAAATATTTCTTAATCATTACTTTTCTAAACCAAAAAAAAAAGTTACTTTAAAAGTTATATTTTTCTATGAAATATTTCACATATTTGATACACTGTGCACTTGCTTGTTGACTTTAGTTTTTTTTGTTTGTGTATATTTTTGCTTTTGTTTTTTTTTTGTTTTTTTTTTTTTTTGACCCTCTTCATAGCTCATTGATTGTTTCTTTATGGTCATTTGTCAATGGAAATGATGCGTCGATGGGCAAACAATGGCTATCAGCTATCATAAAAATATTTGCATATATTTATGTTTGTGTGTGTGTGTGCATTTGTGTAGGCGTTTCGTTAAGTGGGCGTGTCTGTCAAGCTTATCGTACGACATGCCCAAAAGAGTTAAGCTTCAAATCTTCGAATCACATGTTAATTAGTTGGGGGCAGACAGATAGAGTGAGAGAAAGAAGGAGAGTGAGAGAGGGGGGAGAGAGAGTTACCTTGACACAAGCGTAGCTGGGCGACGGCGGCCGCTTGGGCAGCGTCAGGGAATAGGACTTGTGCAGATTACCATGAGGTATGCCCTCATGCTTGGCTGCCACCTTATAGGTGTGGCGCCAGCCAAAGATCCCACTCAATTTATTAGCCAGCGCTGGACACTTGGGCGGCACGTCAAACATTCCAATGCTGCCTTTGATCTTTGATCTTTGGTATTTTCTATAGTTGTATTTTTGGTTATTGTTGTAGCACACGTTTGCCTTAAATATTGTTTATAATTATGTCTATTATGTTTTCGTTGTTAAAATTATTATTTTGAGCAAATGTCACAGATCGCACTCGCAACTCGTTAAACACTTTTGGCAATGCCATTTAGCTCGACTTGTAGCACACATTGCACCGTTTCGGAACTCTAAAAATATATTTTTATTATATTATTTTTACTATATTATTTTAATATTATTTTCATTCTTTTTTTTTCAACTTTAACTAATCACTCTCGTTGTTGTTGTGGGCTTAAACGCGCGCGTGCTTCCATTCTTATCGATGATGCAATCACAAGTGTGGCAACAACGGCCATCACCCGCTGCTGCTGCTACTGCTGCTGTCTTATCGTATGCAATCGTTGGTGTTATCAAATGCAGTGGCTAGCTGCCGTTTGTCTATCGCCTCTTTGTCGAAAGCGTCGAATCGAACAGAAATTCTTCGTCAGTAATGAAATCTGAGAAATCGCTGAACTGTACTGATAGCCGGAAAATTCCATTTTTATTTTAATTATGACAAATGTTATGTCAGGTATTAGGTCTAAAATTTCCAATACGAATTTCAGTCAATTGTTTAACAATGGAATTTCCGATTTCTAAAATGAGCTGCATTGAAAAAAGAAGCTAAAATCTAGGATTTCATATTGTTTACGTTTCAGAGAACCGAAATATGTAAATGAAATACGACAGAAATCGTCGAAAACATCGACAATAGACAACAGTTTGTTTTTTAATTACAGGGTATCTTTCCAACATTAGTAATTAATCGTCAAGTAACAGGATATAGTTGAGCTCAACTATTTGCTTTCTCTCTCTCTCCCTCCCTCTCTCTCTCTCTCTCTCTCTCTCTCAGTCTGTTTTTGTTGCCTTTTGTTGGCCTCTTTTCCCAGCGCGTTGCAATGTTTTCTATGAATGCATTTGTCGTCTCACATGCATTTTGCATTAAAATAAAAAAAATGCGAGAAAGATATTTCTATATATATATATATAAATAAACTTTATAAGAGCATGTCAAGATATATATATATATATATATATATATATATACTGACAATGGCAACCGAGGCAGGGCAAACTAGTTGAGCTCAATTCGCACAGAAATTCACATTGATTATGCACTTGCTCAGACACACCTGTAATAAAGGTGACGTTGACTGACGCACGGCAATAGCTACACCAGCTACTAAAACAAAAACATCAGCAACAACAACAATGGACACCCATTTGGTAGCACTGCAAACGCACTCAGGCAGAAAGCTCGCAGCTTCTGTCGCCAAAGGTGGGTTGGGACGAAGCGGGGCGTGGCAACAGCGATTTATTTGCTTACTAGAAATTTTCGACGTAAACAGCAAGTAATGAAAAAGTAACAAAAAGAGCAAAAGCAAAAGCATTGCCAATTAAGGTAGCACACATACAGAGAGAGAGAGAGAGAGAGAGAGAGAGAGAGAGAGAGAGAGAGAGAGAGAGAGAGAGAAGCGTACAACTGTGTACACACACATGCAAAAGGTTTATTCGGCCTTTTTTTGTATTTTTCTTTTTGCGTAGAGCTAATAAAGTGAGAAAGCAAACGATTCGGCTGGCACTTAAACACGCTAATAAACAACTGCAACAATTAGCGAAAATGATCGTGTCGCGGAGCTAAACTAGTTTCAGATCGAAGATAAATAATTGCCAAAGAGAATTTTGCAGCCAAGCGAAGAACAAAACAAAAAAACATGTAAATTCTAGCATATTAGTTAAAATAATAATAATAATAATAAATTTATAATATGTTTTCATCAATAAATATGTCTATATTACGCATACGCACTGTGTGAGCTCAATACGTATGACATGCAAATCATGTCGTTTAAAAACGTAACGTAACAGCTAACACGTAACGTATGCCAGTTGGCGTACAGGCAACAGATAATGTTGACGTATCACTTATGGTGAATAACATGGCATACGTCACGTAATACGTTAGACATATGTCACATAATACGTAAAAGCATCAATGTCAATGCTTAAACAGAAAAGAAAATCAAATAATTTATTTTCTTGTTTTAAATAAAAACTTGGAAGTTTCATAATTGAAAACTTTTTTATAAAAAAAAAAAAAAAAAAAAAAAAAAAATTAAATTAATAAATAAAATAAATAAATAAAATAAAAAATAAAAATAAAAAATATAAAAATTATCATAATAAACTAATGTTAAATATATGTATAATTAATATGTACATTTTTGATAGGTTAATAAAAGTTGAAAAGTAAAGAAAAAATGTATAAAAATTGTATTTTAAAAAAGTACAAAAACTCTTTTTAAATACAATTTTCATTAGTACAAAGACCTTTTTAAATACATTTTTTATACATATTTTCATTAGCACAAAGAATTTTTTAAATACGATTTTCATACATTTATTCATTAGTACAAAGAATTTTTTTTAATACGATTTTCATACATTTGTTGATGAGCTTTCAAGTTTCATTAACCTACCAAAAAATATGATATTAAGATATCGTGTTAAAACTATATTAGAAATTCAGAAAATAAATAATATAAATAAATAAATGAATATATATAATAATAATAAAAACACATTAGTATGGATTCAACAATGAACTTTCATCTCAACTATCAGCTGCACACATCCAATTAAAAAGCCAGGAATTCAAATAAAATGAAATGAAGCATTTATAATTTTAAAGATTTTCAACGCATATATCTTGAGTTCATTGAGTATGCATTCAGTATTCACTTGCCTATTTGACAACAACAACAACATAAGGCTTTCGCTGACCATTATATATCCTTTTACAATATCAAGCAAACACATTGAAAATACTAATTGAAAAAAAAGAGCGAAGACAACGCTTCATGCATAGAAACTGCACAATTACAACAACAGCGACAACAACAGCAACGACAACAACAACAACTACTACAGTGAACTGCAAATATAAGGAATGCTTTATTATCATAATGAACTGACAATAGACTCAGCCAGTGAAGGCAACGCGTTCGCTTGCGCCTCTCCCGTTATGGGCGGAGCCCAA
The DNA here is from genome assembly GCA_035047405.1 of Drosophila stalkeri. Taxonomy (NCBI): domain Eukaryota; kingdom Metazoa; phylum Arthropoda; class Insecta; order Diptera; family Drosophilidae; genus Drosophila; species Drosophila stalkeri. Next base: position 9,625,497 of record JAWNPR010000061.1, on the reverse strand, counting down.
AAATTAATTAAAAAAAACGGCAAGCGCAAAAGCCAGAAGAAAGAAAAAAATAACATCGTAAATTAGCATAAAATGCCATGAAAACTTTTGTGATACGAAAATGGTAAAAAAAAAAAAGAGAGAAAAAAAAACGAAATAATAAATTAAAAAAAAAAATAATAATAATAATATAAAGAAGTTGAGGAAAAACTGCAGGCGGCATGCAAGCGACTCTGTTGAGTTGAGGCAGCCACGCCCACACCCTTTTGAGCAGAGTGCGCGGCCGATTCGATTCATCTGGTGGTCCGCTCCGACGGTCTATCCATAATAATTTGCAATCAGACTTAACAACCCACGACGACAGCCACAGCCACAGCCACAGCGACGACGACGACGTCCAAGCTGTTTAAGAAGAAGAAATCTACAACAACAACAACAACAAATATATCATCGGCGGCCAAGAAATATGCAAGCCAGCAAAAAGAAAGGCCAAATTACATGTTGTCATTATGCAAAAGGGGGCAAGAGAGAGACAGAGACACACATAGAGAGCGAGAGAGAGAGAGAGAGAGAGAGAGAGAGAGAGACATATACATAATGAAGTGTAGCAAAAGGTATGCAACGAGCGCATTTCGCTGTTTGTTGATTCAAATAACGCTATAGTAGTTAACTACAATCATGGGTGCAAAATCGAGCAGCGAGTGTGACTGTGAGTGTTTCTCTATTGGTATGAGTGTACGAGGTGCACTCATATAGTACAAAGATTACTCAGATTGCCAAAGAAACTGATCATAAAATATCTTCTCTGTTATTCACATTTTTTTTTATCTCAGTGAGCCGGTATGAGTTCTTCATCTACCTCAGAGCCCATTAATCATTCTCATTAACAGCAATACAATAATTATAGAGTAGACGAAAAACACATTAAAAAGTCTTAAGCTTGGTGTGTAAGTTTTAAAGCTTCTTAATGATGCTCCATGGCCGAGTTTTGCAAGTAGTTGAGTAATATGCAAAGTGATCTACACTAATACACTAGATAATCTAATAAAAAATTTAAAAAGTGATCTATTATAATGTTAATTTCAATCTATACTAATACACTAGATAATTCAATTAGTTTCTAATAAGAAAGTGCACAGATTGAGCATAGATAGTATACAACCTATTGATTCTCAATCAATTAGCTTTTATTAAAGAGAATTAGCTAGCTGAATAACCATAAAATAAAGCTCCACGATATATTTGAAGGCATTTAAATAGATGTTTATATTTTTTTTTATAGAAAATACTATTTCTTGACTTTATGTTTGGTGTTTTTTTTTCTATTGCTCCAAAAGTATTTCCTCTATGATCAATATTTGCATAACTAACCTCATTAATAAGAGATAGTAATGAAACATTTTCAGTTTTTAATTAGTAAGCCCTAAGCATAATAAATAGTTTATCAGATTTTATTTTATGTCAAAAAATTCTTAAAATTCTTTGGCGATCTGGCAACTCACTTCTATTCATCATCGATATATTCGTTAGTCTATTATTTTATGTCTACAAAATTCTTAAAATTTCCTCAAATTTTGTTTATTTCAATGATAATTCAAAATCCAGAAAGTCTCCGGTGTAGCAGCCCTCGTATAGGCCACATACCACTTGCTCTGTGAGCATGTGAGTGGCCAAGTGAAAGGAACAGCTGCGGGCCACTTGAGCATAGCTTGGCGCAGCAGCCGATCACAGTGTGACCAAGCTCTCGCAGAGCACCACATAGAGGTGTTTAACTGATTTGCATTCGATTAACGTGTTAGAAGAAATATGTACACAAATTGTTAGCAGGCAATTCATGTTGCCTTCTGTTATCCACTAGATGTTTGCAACAGGTAAACGAAGGTGTGGTTACGACTGAAACTGCATATTAGCCTTTAGCCTTTAATAACCACCAACAACTTTATCGATAACCTTTTCCCTTTCACTACAATCGCTAAAGAACTAAATATTATCTCTGCTCGTAGTACTCGAGTATCTCTTCAATTTTCAATGCAGCGCATGACGCACTCCGTTGTCATGTTATCAGCGTAGCTCTGGCCAAACAATGAAAGACAATTTGTTAGCCCAGTGGCTCGGGCTACAGACTATAAACTAATTTTCTTTTTCTTTATTACTGTTTTTTTTTTTTTTTTTGATTTAGTCATTGCCGCTCGCTTATCGCAAAGACACGGCACAATGAGAGGCAATAAAATAAAAATCAATGGCAAGTGAATTTACCATTTACCAAGGTGATTAATGTCAACGCTTTCCAATCTGAGTTATAGCAGACGCAGCGGCTCGTCAAACAAGGAGAGAGAGAGAGAGAGAGAGGGATTGAGATGTATATGTATATATATATATATATATATATATATATATATATAGATAAATATAGATAGATAGCAGAGCTGCGACAAATTCCTCTACTAAAGAGTATTGGATCTTGATATATATGTATATAGATTGCTGTAGTAGAAGTTTCTCATTCACAATCCCATTCATAACAACATATATACCCTACACATAAAATTAATTTCAAATTATCGATAACTTTGATCACTTGCTTACAATCGATAAATAATTAAAACTGATTAAGCGAAAACAGAATGAAAATATCTATATATGTAGATAACTACAGATGCGTATATACACATACATATATAGCAGAGCTACGATATATTCCTCTACTTAGCAACAGTCCATATTCAATTGAGATATATTAGATAAGATTTGCATATCGTAAAATATATATATTTAAATAAATCTTTCTGATTCGCAATGCATATAAGACTGTAATATTCTTGATTCTGAATTCTGAAACTGATCAACAGACATAAAGCTCCAAGTTTGATTTTTTCAATTAACATTATCATTGATTTAAAACACACCTGATTTAATAATCCCATTGTCATAATACCGATAAGAACTAGCGTTACCAAATACTTTTCAAATTACGTCTCTGCTATACAAAAATCAATAACTATAATACGTAAGATTATTTCGTACATTTTCCTCGTAGACTCTACTTATATAAACATCGTGAGCTGCATAACACGCAAATAACTGATAATTGTCAATGTTTTTTTTTTTTTTTAATATACAAGTTTCTCATGTACTTTCTCGTCCAACACGTATAGCTTTAGCATTATCATGGCTGAGTTTGGATGGGTGGGATGTGTATTTTTGTGGGATTCCCGATGTGGGTGTCGTACAGTTAGCTTAGTCAGCGAGACTAGCCGAAAGCATTTATCGCAATCGGCATTTGTTATGGGTGAACCTTCAGGTATTTCATATGAAACAATGACGCGCCCGACGAGGTCGCCCATAAAGAGACTAAACTATGCCAACAAAACAACCTAGAAAACATTTCACAAGCGGTGAAAATCTAACAAATGACAAATAGCAGAAAGCCCACAGAAATATATACATATATATGAAAATGTATATAAATTTCTATATATATACGTATAAATATTACCGCAAATGCAGTTGGACAAGAAAGTTTAGACATAATTGCGATCATAGGGCAACAACAAATTCATGTTGGCTGCTTTGGGTGGCTCAAGTTTTCAGCGGAGAAGAGAGGTAAAGCTAAATACAGTTTAAACTCTAAGGCATAACAACATCTGAGTACAGATCGTGTTTTCTATCGTGACACGAAGAAGCACGAATCAGAGTTGAATATAAATAAGAAAATATCGTTATTCAGAAGTTGAGCTATATTGTATATAAAAAGATCTAACGCATCTCTAGATCTAGATAGAGAGCAAGGGAACTAGCTTAATGCTAATTTAGCGGCTCATCAACTTCTGCTCTGGTTTCTACCATTTGCTTTCATTTGAAAGTGCACTTAATTGCCTTTAGACTACATAGATGAACAATGGGCACCTGCTCTACCTGTCCGTTGAGCAATCCAAGCGGGTTCGACTAGATCACAACAAATGTCTCCAGCTACAGGTGGCATATGGGAACATCAGCAAGAACTTACACAGACATCAAGCGAAGCCAAGCCGCGATGAAGCTGTTAACCGAACGATGACTAAACAAGTTTTGCTAACAAACGTAAACATCATAAATCGATCAATGAAGTTTGCCTGCCAGTTGCGAGACTCTGTGCAGCCGTATTGATCGATTCGAGTAACTGAATGAGATACTTAATGCTCAAGAAACGTTTCAATGAAGCTTTCTCTAATTCGTTGAAATGGCTTTTGCTTTTGCCGCTGCTTCTTGAGACGATGCATTGGAGAAAATGCTCAAACTTCGCTTCAACTAAACATTCAATCAATCTATAATTAATATCATGTCTTGTTCCGCATCTCTCGCGCACTCTCTCTGCGTCTCTCTTTCATCTCTTTACGCTAGCAGAGAGAACATTGTTTTTTGGCTTTTCTCTTTTGTTTGTTGCTTTCCTATTGATACGAAAATTTGATAAAGCTTTTAAGAGAATTAAAATCGTGTGTTCTAAGCTTTATTTAAAATCATTTATATACATATATATAGAATTGTGATCAATATATCATATATGTCGATAATGAAGTCTATCGATAAATCTCTCATATCATCTGTAAGTTCATTGCAACTTTAATCAATTCAATATTTATGATATTATTTCAGAATCTTGTTATATTCCAATAAAAAATACATATCAAGACTAAATCCGTTTCTGTATAACTCTCCCACTCAGTCTCTCTCGCCCTCTCTCTCTCTTTTTCTTTCCCTTACTCTCGCGAGAGAAGCATTTCTCTTTGATTAGCATCTTTCTTATCTATCTGCAAAAATTTGCATATATCATGAATTTAACTCTTACAAAACTACATCTATTAGCCAATATGTTGCTCTAATCTTTCAGACTTCTTATCTATATTTCACATATATCGATTAATATCTATCGATCAAACTAAAGGAGTTTATATTAACTATAATTCATTTGATAACGCAAATTATTTTATAATTCCCAAAAGTTTGTTTTACAACCCAAATAAAAATCGTTGTTGCTTTATCATTCGATCATAAATAATAAATATTTTTTCGGACAATCACATCATATTGCGTATAGTGGTCATTCATTTGTTATTGTATCACCTCTAATAATATTTATAAAGACCTCTACAAATATTTGTACATTCAGCTAAAGTTTAGCATTACTTAGCTCAACCACATGATTAACCAAAAAATAAAATGCAAATAGACACAAGATAAACAGCAATCGATTGTGTGAGTAGATCAAGTAAAATTTGATTTGATAGTATTAAAATGGTCTGTCATATAAAAAAAAAATTATGGTTTAGTCATGATAAATGACTTAGTGCTAGATGTAGCACAGATAAAGCCTTCACGAATAGCAAAATAAATATATATACATTATATATACATATACTTTTTTTTCTAACTTTATTACGTATTGCTGCAACTTTTGAATGAACATGTAAAAACTTTGAACACCAACAACAACAACAAATAAATAACTTTCTTTGGCATGTCGTCATTTAAATGGCGTCTCATAAAGTGCACTTAGTGTTACAGCAACAGTTACAGCAAAAAAAAATAAAAAAAATAAACACAAACAGTCAAAAACTTATAAAGAGGAAAATTGTATAAAAATAGAAAATAAAGAAAAAGAAAAACTACAAAAGCCGCTTACAAACTCTACTCGTAATTGTGATTGCCGAAAAAACTGGCATCAGAGCGGCTCTATGGGTGTCTCTGTTAGAGTGTGTTTGTGTGTGTGTGTGTGTGTGTGTGCGTCTGTGGAGAATGTGTAAAGGTAGGCGGCAGACTTTTCATATATTACACATATATGAACACACATATATCAATGTATATGTGAACCGGTTAGCTACTTGGTGGCTCCCGAAAAGTTGATTGAACCTCGGCGCCGTTGATTGAGTAACACACATTTAATTGATTTAAATGCGCGGCTTTTGCTTAATTGCACATAAACAGCTAAGAAACGGCAGCCAATTATAATTACAGATGCTATAAACACACACACACACACGCACACAACTCTCGAAAGTGAAATGAGCAGCAAAGAGAGTTACAACAACAAGACATACATAGCAATATGTGCGCCCTTTAGAGGCACTCGCATGTGCACTCGCATGCGTAAGCTCGCCAACATAATATGCGACACTTGAAATACCCTGTAAAAAAAAGTGTGAAGTGTATTTCAATTGCCAGCCAATAAACTTTGCTTGCAAGTCAGAAATTGTATAGGTATGCAAATACATATTAGATTAATTTCTAGTCTAATATATATCCTTATAAACACATATATATATATTATATACATATTTATTATATTTTTGTTTAGTACACAATCACAATTTATATTTCTTTAATAGCAATTGCTTGTAAAAGACTATAACTGTTTACATATCTGTGATATATGTTAATCTGTAAATCGATAATGCTCTATATATAAGCAAATATGTGCATATATACTGTGTATACTAGACATGAGCATTAAATATGTATATTGTATATATTTCTATGTATATATGTACTTATAGCATATACTCTATAACAGATAAAGCTTAAATTGTATCATGTTAGAGATAGAGCTTACACAATGTAACAGCGTTATCTTCTATCATTATAATATATCTGCAACATATCACTAATTAGCTCTATCTACATCAGCATAGCTCGCTTTATCTCTCTCTCTCTCTCCCTCTCTTTTACTCGCACTCTTTCTCCCAGTCTACACTACATTCCACATATACATTCAATCTTATCTCTTATCTCTTATCTCTTATCTCTCACTTAAACTATCCTTCTCTCTGCGCCGCCTAGTTGCAGGGTATACGGAAATTATGACGGGTCAATCGAGTTCACTGTCACTTTCACTCACTCACTCTCTCACTCACTCATTCACTCACTGCTGCTGCTGCTGCTGTTGACTGCTCCTAGCCGCCGCCTTTGGCGCTCCTTTCGCTTGATTAGCGCCATCTGGTGACAATTTATGTGCCACAATTTTTAATCGATCTGCGACTGCGGTCAACAGCTGAGTACAGTTAATCAGAGCAACTGGGCGCAGAGGGGAGGGCGGCTAGGATGATGTGCTGGATTTAACAGCGAAAGATGACGTGATTTGAACGCTTCAGCATTTAACTGTGCATTTCGAGTGCTTTGAGTGTGTGTGTGTGAGCGTGTGTGTATTTTATGTGTTTGCTTTTAATGCGGTCTTTTTTGCTGTTGTTTGTTTTGTTCACTGTGCAAGCCATCGGCTTTGTTAACTGGTTTCGTTTCATTTGCGTGAATCGTTGCCAATTGCGGCCAACCAAGGCGGCATTAAGAATTTACTTTATGTTTTTTGTTGTTGTTAGCTTAAGGGTTTGGGTAATAAGTCGATTACCGCAGTGGAGAACAGTAGCGAAAAAGGCGAACTCAATAGGCTCTAATTGAGGTGAACGCACTGGGGAGCTGCAGTGATTCAATGTATTCACAGTATTCATGTTACGCATGAATTAGTTTATATGACTAAGTTTTAGTTTAAATAAATAAATGTAATCAAACATTTAAGAAGTTATTCACTAGGTAGTATTCAAAGTATTCATTATTCATAAATACATGTCAGATATACGTTAACATACGTTACGTAATATTCTTGATTGCAAAATCAATGTTGTCCATGAATACACTCGTTTTATTCATGAATACACTCAAAGTATTTTTAAATGTAGACAATACCAAGATTATCTTAAATATTTGAAGTATTACAGAATTATTTCAATGCTAATCTTAGATTCATAAATCTATTAAAGTCATTCACATATTCAGTAATCCATTCAAGTGATGAATGAATACTGTGAATGATGTGAATCGAATCAGTTTTTAAAGTATTCAGCAGGTAGTCTAATATGCTTGGTACATTTGGTATTTATGAATACATTATATATTATGAATATTGCATTCAATTTGTTCTACAATTTACTTATGAGTGTACTCAAAGCATTAGTACGCCTTGCATAATATCATTCGGAGTCAGAATCTAGCAACTTTAACTACACGAAATACTCATCGGCTGATTCACTTCTGACCATCAATTAGGCTTTAAGCACACTCAGTTAACGCAAGAACACACTCACTTAACTTGGTCTAAATGACACACACTAACGTCTATATAACTTTTAGTGCTTTTCATTAATTCTTTAAATATATATAATTCTTTTCTTTCTTTATTTTTTTTGTTTTTTTATTTTTGTTTTTGTTTATATCAACAACAAGAAGCAACTTGAGGAATATCTGTGGCATAAAGCACAAATATTTTATCAACATATTTAGTCAGCGTTTCAAATTTTATCTACGAAGGACCCAAATGGAATTGATTAGATTAAGTAAACAACGTCAAAGTAAAGAAAATAAATAACTTGGCGTCGTTTAAATACCCAGCATAAACTGAACGGCAAAGGTGAGGTATATGCACTACATGGGGAATATGACAAGAGAATATTAATATTAAATATATTAATTTAATAAATAAATAATGCTGGTTTCTGTTTTTTTTTATAAAATATATACACATGTACGAAAATATATCTTATACATATATGAAAAAAAAAAACAGAAAAAGTAAAGCTAAAGTATTTAAACTTCGTCATTTGTTTTGCTTTTTCTCGGTTTCAATTTTTTCAATTTCAATATTGAATCCTTTTGCTTGCAGGGTATATTTATGTTTAGCAATGTATTGCTTAGAAGTGTAACCCGTTTGACTTATGATTTGAGCTTTTGGTATGTGGCAAGCTGCACAGTGGGTCAAGCCTTCAAGGCCAGCAACAGCAACAACGACTGAAGCTAGAACAAGAACTGCAGCCGTTTGCTGATGTGTGTTGTTGTTGTTGCTAGATTGTTGCATTCCTGACTAGTGAAAGTCGGCCTGGCTAAGAGCTCTCAAGGCTGCTGCTGGTGCTGCTGCTGCTGCTGCAGCAGTTACCTGCCTGCTTGCCTGCCTGTTCGCTCAGCTGCGTAATCCAAGACCCAAATAGATTTATTAGCTGTCGCATTTAATTGAAAAATGCAGCGACTGCATTAGTGTATGTGTGTGTGTCTGTGTGTAGAGATATTTTTTTTTTTCAAAATAATGATAATAAAAAAAATCCTCACGAACTGTGGCTTCTGCTTAGGTAGACACGAAACGAAGCCATCAAAAAGGTAAGGGAAAAGAATAAGGAGAAGACAAAAATAATGATAATAATGCTTGGGAAACTGACAGCACTTGAAATTCTTCCTTACGCTTGCAGACCTGCCCCCGCAACAATGTGAGCCCCGCCCTCGCCCTACCATTGCCGTCTCACTCTTTCCCTCTCTGCCTCTTCGCTCGCTCCTACACTTGTGCGCCTCTTCCTGCTGCATTTTTGAAACGCGCGTCATGGGAAGCTAAGCAGCGCTAAGAAGAAGCAGCAAAAGCAGAAGCAGCAGCAGAACAAGAGAAGCTAAAATAAAAGAAGTCGCATGATAATAAGAATAGACAAAAGGAAGTTGCATATACGCCCCTTATATAAAGGCAGGCATTAACATTATCTCAAACTTGAAATCTTTCTACGTATATTATAAGCGAAGATAACATTTTGCAGTTAAGATACAAAAGAAAGAAGAAAGAACTCACTTAGAATTTTATTTTTTTTTTTTTTTTTTTTTTTTTTGTTTGTTTATTTTTTTTTTTAATACAATCCGCAGCACATTCAAACACTCACAAAAATTGCCATGGCAAACACTTGTTAACAACAATGAGAATCGAAAAGAAAATAAAAAACACAGCGACTACAATAATTACGCGCACTTGTTGTGTTAAATAAACGACAACAACTAAAAACTAAATCAACAAAAATGAAAAAAAAAAACTGCGTAACCGCAAAATTCGCAAAAACAACAACAACAACGAGAGTAACAGCCACAACGGTACGTACGAAACTTCAAATCAACGACGACGACGACGACGAAGTAACGAGCGAACGAGCGAGCGAGCGAACAATCAGCGTCATGCGCTGCGCTCGCGTTTCGTTTTAAAACTGAAGTCGCAGCAACACACAAAAGTCAAGCCAACAACGCTGGCAGCGCTGATCGTGCAGCACAACAACAGGTGAATCAAGCGCCAGAACGAGAGAGAGAGAGAGAGAGAGAGAGAGAGTGAGAGAGCGACTGGGAGCGGGTGCAGAAAACGAAATGATGAGAGAGCATGGCCAGCCAGATGCCGGCGCGTGAGAGAGAGAGAGAGAGCAAATAAGCAAGTGCAAGCAGCGCAGCTTTGTACAAATGCAATGCCCGTCAAACTAGGCGCATGCATACGTACATGCTGCTCCAGTGACTGTCAAACGTCACTCAATTCTGATCAGAACAGCGCGCGCAGAGCGGGCAGCGCAATGAATGACCAGAAAAAACAGCTGAATGCGCCTGTTGTGTTGGTCAGACTCAAAGCTTAGAGGGCCCAGCAGCAGTTTGTCAAGCGTAACGTAAATAGGAAAAAACAAAAAACAAACAAACAACCAAGCAGAAGAAGCAGAACAAAACGACAATCAAAAGCAGTTCGACATGAATTACTCGAATAGTAAATGCTCTAACTAGAAGTTTCTTTCTTTAAAAGAATTATTTCACTTTGAATGACTTGACTTGAGTGAATAATTTGTTTAGACGAGTTTTAAATATGTTCGAAATGAATGAATACTATTTTAAAATATATTTTTATTATTATTTATTTACTTATTTATTTTAGTTAGTTTTCATTTATTTTTATTTTATTTGATTTACATATTTATATTTCTGCCATGCGTCACGTTGCCAAAGCTGATGACAAAGCTAATGGACTCGCTTGCTTAACGACACTAAAGAAGTTGAAGAAGAATGCAAATCTGCTGCTTCAACATAGCAAAGGATGATGACAGCTGGCAGAGAGCGAGCGAGCGCGAGAGAGAGAGAGAGAGAGAGAGAGAGTGAGAGGGAGAGTGAGTGAGAGAGAGAGAGAGAGAGACAGAGGAATACATAATATAGACAATTGCCAAGGGCGGCAAATGGGGCGGGCCGCTGTGCTGTGGCTTTGTAGGGGCAGGGAAATAATTGCCAAGAACGTTGCAACGCGATGGCAATCGTTTCCTTTGCTATTTCCCCTTTGGGCTGCAGGTAGCATAAAAATGAATTGGCCAGCAGCAAGTGCAACGCGATTGTTGTTGCTAGTTGTGAAATGAATTCTAGCCTGTAAACGTAATGAAATTAAACGAACTGGAAAGCTTCCTTTTTCCATGAAAAGCCTCCGCATCGTTGGCATAATTAATGAGAGAAAACCAAAACCGCTAAAAACAACAACAGCAACTGAATAAATGTATTCAAACAAACATGCATAAGTGGGCATGCATACAAACACACATATCAGTATCAGTATATATAAATATATATATTAAATTTGTTATTGTAATTTTGAAAAGCATAAATAATAGAAAAGTCTATGTTTGCGTGTGTCTACGTATTATAATTAGAAATGAAACGGGAAGTTTGAATTGAAATATGAATTGTATTCACAAAGCAAAAACAATAACAAGAAGAGCAAATAATAATTATTAATTAAATGCATTTCATTTGCTTCAAATCCAATTTGCGTTTACAGTGCTTCTGCAACTGTCGCAGTCAGCTGATCTTTCGCGCAGACTTTGCAGCGCCAAAAAAAATAAACGAAGAACCGTTAATTTGATTGAACAACTTGCACACTTTGCCGCCTCATTAAGCACACACTCACACACACACACTCAAAGACTTCCGTTCGACTAAAGCCGGATTCGTCACTCCACGCGCAAGAGCGAGCAAGCAACATAACATACATATAGCGCCATCTACCCACCCACCTAGCACCCAGCACCCAGCACCAAGCAACTAATGAGCGCAAAACTAAACAAAAAAGGCAAGTGCGAGCAGACAGGCAATAGCCGACGCCGCTGCTTCGCGAATTCTCAATCAGAGCTTTGAAAATGTTTATGACAAATGCGTTTCACCACATGCACAAGCCTTGCGCGCTCTCTCCCTCTCTCTCCCTAACTCTCTTTTGTTTGTACTCCCATCAAGCGCTCAGCTGTTTTTTTTTTTTTTTTTTTTGCTTGTAGTTTTTTCTTCATAAAGCTGGTCTCGTTTTAGAGTCGCGTGTTTGCGCTGCCTAAGCGGTTTGACTGGTCCATTTTGCGGCTTGCGGATTGCGGCTGTTGATGTTGGTCCAAAGCGTCTCTCTTTCTCTCACCCTCTTCGTCTCTCTCTCACTCTCTCGCACACTCAATGTGTGTTGGCCTAAACTAAAACAAAAGGCGGGCAAGTTCATTAACCATTTCACCTAATTTTTGTCGATGCTTTTTGTTTTGATTTTGATGCCGTTTTTCCTTTAAATTTTTAAACACATTTGAGCTAAGCAACAAACAAAATAAAACATAAACAAACACAGCGACAAGAGCTCATTCGCTTGTCACTGCAACAACACGTGCACGTCGCGCTTCGCTGCGCTTTGACATCCGGCTTCAAGGTCGCCGCAACAAAAGTCGCCAAAAAAAAAAAAAACAAATAAAATAAAATAAAATAAACCAAGATCTGTTGCAAGCTTAAGTTACAGTTTGAGTGCAGCTTTGATTTATTTCGTTTGCAAGAGAGTTGCCTGCGTGTGCCGCCAGATGTCGCCACATGATTCTCAAACCTAATTGAATGTTGTGCGTGTGAATAATGATTCGCTCTCATTGCGGCATTCACTTGGCGTGTGAATAAAAAAAAACAACAACAACCACAATAACAATAACAGCAACAACAATCGACAGCCCACTCGAAAGCGTGCACAAACAATAACAAATTGTGGCGAACAGCATTAATGCATTTGGCTTTTCCAACTACTATATCATTTTAATCAAATCATGCCCTGTGGGCAAGTAGGCAGGTAAATATATACATACACATATATTTGTGTTATATGCATATCGTTTAGATAACGGTTTAATCAGCAACTCTAATCACACAGATTTGCAGTACACGTAAAAATAATCAAGTTAAAAAGAAAACAAAAATACCCATGTCACGACCTTGTTATCAGTCAGACCAAATTTTATAGTAGATATATCTATATATAACAATAATAATAAATAATAATAATAATAGAAACATTTTTAATAGATAGTGATATATATTTTCCTATATTCCTATATATTGAATATTCCATTCTTAAATTAAGACCAACTACTAGAATATAGCTAACTTTTACTATATTCATTTAACTGTCAAATCTATAATCCTCACTATAATAATATATAGCGCAAATATAGAGTATTTCTAATAGAACAATATAAACTTTACATTTTCGCCGCAAACGCAGTACGCTGTGAGCTAGCGCCATCTAGCGTTTGCTAGCGCAACTATTAACCAACCACAGCTTGCAGCTATGCAGTATATATACATATACATATGACAATAATAGCAACATTTTTAACGGACACAAAAATATACAGAAAAAATTACCAAAACTTACTATATATTTTCAGCTTAAAAACTAAAACTTAAGTTAAAATTATAGTATCTTATAAATGAAACATAGAGTTTGTTTCAGCTACAAACATGTGCGGCTTATCCAGCGCCATCTAGCGTTTGTTAACACAACTATTAGGCACAAGACAGCTTGCAGCTAGTGAGTGTCTTGGCTAAGCGGCTATGCCCGTGGTTCTTGCATATGCTAAGAGCTTAAACTATTGCAAAAGCTTAACAAAATAGTTGTATTTGTTGTTGCTTGTTGTTGTAATTGTTGTGTTATTTATTGTTGTTGTTATTATTATGTTATTTGTTGTCTGTTTGTCTTTTGGCCCATTTACCCAAATATTTTGTCCCGCAGCGCACTTGCAACATGCAACGATATGATGGTTAACAACAACGATAAGATACGTAGGGCGCAAGAAATACAACAAATAAAATAAAAACAACAGTAAATGTTGCAACACGCTGAAGAATGTATCGATAAGTAGCTACACACGCACACACACATAGAGAAAAGCTCTTGTGTGTGGCATCAACTTACGATTCAGTGAATTTGTGGCATGCGTCAGCTTTGGCTAGACATTTCATCTGTCAAACGCCATTGGACATTGGCTATTGGCCATTCAACTGGGACATTCACGCATTATACCACATTTATTACTCATTATTTATTGGCCATCCTCTTATCAGCGATTTCTAATTTCCAATATAATTTATGTATATATATAAATATATATATATATATATTTTTTTTTTGTTATTTTCGGTTTTCCACTTGACTGCTTATCAGTTCTTGCTTACCTGCAAAGAGAGAGAAGAAGAAGAAGAGAAAATTGATGTCAGCATTGTGTGTTTAGTCAATGTTTCGAAATAGAGCGATAATTTACGAGTATTGGGGTAGGTAGGATGTGTGCATCGATATGACGAACTTATCTCTATTCAGGGGCGGAGAAAGCCCAAGCCATAAGAAATTTGTTTTTGGGAATTTTAGGTATGCGGGAAAAGACTGAGGACATGAGGACTGAGGACTTGGATAAAATAAGAACTTAAAGATTTTTTTTGTGTTTGGTACAGTTTTCTTTAAAGTTTCGCCCCAATAGGTTTGACAATTTATTTTATATTATAGGTTTTATTTTTTTTTTTCAATACGTAAATGAACTAAAATTCCTAAGGTTATTATGAAGTAAATAAAATTTAATTATTTAAAATTTTGTTAATTTGACTTTATTTAATAAACATTTAAATAAATATTCCTTGAAATTTTCTATATGTATTCCCTTTAAATTTTAATTTTTCGTTTTATTTATATATATATTTTTTTTATTCTTATATTTTTCTATTTTTATTTCTATTAATTTATTTTTTTTTTATTAATTTATCATAATATCATCATTATACATTTTCCTTACTTATATTACTTAAAACTTTACTTATTTATATATATTTTTATACACACACTTTATTTTAATATATATATATATATATATATATATATATATATATATATATATATTTTTTATTTTTTTTATTTTTTTTTTTATTGTCAAAGAGTCCAAAATCAAATTGATTTTAAGCTAAGTTAAGATAAGTTGGATGTTTATTGTTGTTGTGTTTTTCTTTTTTATTCATATAACTCAACACTTAATTATTTGCGTATCATTCCGTAAAGAACTTAAAAAAATCATAAACATAAATATGACTAGGTTGGCGTCAGCTTTTCGTGATAATCAGAAGCATTTTTATATGAATACATACATACACACATACTATATATACATATATACCTTGAATCATATAACCCTTGTTAACATTTTGTACAGAGCTTTCAGGCAATAAGAATTCAGCTCTGGGCCATTGTCAAACTGTAAAGTTCAAGCAAAAGTTAATTTCCTCTGACCTCCGTTGGCTGCTCTAAAAGGCTTTAGAGTCACAATGATTCCATCGAGATGACTTTGTCTGAAACCATATATGGCTAATGTTTCAGGCTTAAACTGCTGTTGAGCTTTAAATTGAAAGCGTCAAAAGCAAATTTATGGCCACACTCAATACATTTCTGTCTGCTAGAAATTCTTGATAAATTAAATGAAAAACAAATGCATTTAAGGCTTGGGTTTAGCTTATGGAAATGAGTACTGTGTGCTCATTATTCCGAGCAGGCCAAACAATGGACATTGATTTATAAATGGTAAAGATATATATATATATATATATATATATATGCATATATCTACACATGCTAACTTCATGCCCGATTCCAGCTAACTGCAATGCTTATCACGTTTGTTGCGCCGCATTCAAAGCCTGTCAAATCAATGCAGCTCAGCAACGACTCATTTGGGGGCTAGGCTCTCATGCCAGCGCTGCCCCACCTCCGACAAATGAATTCAATACTCTAATTTTATTTTGTTTTTTTTTTTTTTTCATTTTCTTGCCGCCCCCAAGCTGGCAACACGACAATGGCAGCAGCAGCAGCAGCAGCAGCGATAACGTCACGAGCCGTCGACTAGGCCGCTTGTAATTGATCGTGTCTTTGACATTAGAAAACATTTTTCGTTGTCCGTCTAACTGTCTAACTGTCAGCCTATCTCTCTCTCTCTCTCTCTCTCTCTCTCTCTCTCCCACTCTCTCTCTCTGCTTCTCTCTGTCTGTTTGCCTGCAATGGAAATGTAACGCGAAACACGCCAAGAGACGCCGCCAACTGGTGCACGATGGCTAATAAAGCGCATGGAAGGCGAACGCACGCAGCGACAGCAAATCCACTTAGGCGTGCAGCAGGCAGGAGGAAGCCAAACAAGGCACTCAAGAGCATCGAGTGAAATGAGACGTGGCCAATGGCAGCAGAAGCAACAGCAACAGCAACAGCAACAGCAACAGCAGCAACAGCAGCAACAGGCAACAGGCAACAGGCAGCTGGCAGCAACCACCAGTTGGTGGCAATGGCAAGTGTGCCCTGGCTAACTAATCGGCTAATAACACCAACTAAGCAACTGCCATTGACTTTTCCTGGGCTAACGTTGGCAAGTTCATGATATCACTCTATATGTCGTATAAGTATTCCTAGCAGAAGATATATGTATATGCATATATGGGCATTTCTCCAAGATAAGTCAACTTTTTGTAGTTTTTTTCGTTTTTTGTTTGTAATTATCTTGAATTATCAAGAGCTTTAAGATTTACAATTTGTCAAAATGAAAAAGTGTTTACCCCATTTTCAGCACAATAATTAATGCGTTATCATATCTTGAGATTATCAAAAACCAAAAAGTCGAACGCTACAAATAGTTGACTCTTCTAGCGATATGCTCATACATGCTTACATACATATACATACATCATCTGCTAGGAATACGTATACGTCATATACGCATGCCCATATATTAAATTTGAAGAGTCCAGCATTTGTAGTTCATGAGTTCAGTTGGTTGAGCTCATTAGATCGTTTGCTCATTGCTCATCTCTCCTTATGAATATGTTATCCATGAATATAACAAATATCAATGTAAAAAGTCTACCCGTTGTAGTTCCTGAGTTTGTCTTGTTCATGTTCAAGCTAACTGAAAATAATACATTATATGATTCATGGATTTTCTTCATATTAGATTTACACAGTCTAGTATTTGTAGTTCCTGAACTCAGTTGGTAGAGCTAGTAGTTGCTGATGTCTCTCTAAAGAATATGGAATACATAAATTGAAGCATTTATATACCAAATTTGATGCATTTTAGCTCTTGTCTCCACTTGGCTCGCTTAGCTTATGATAACAAACTAATTTATTCATCATCAGAATAATAATATTATAATCATATCATATTCATGGATTACTCTAAAGAAAGTTGGATTATGTAAGTTAGCTCGACTGTTTATTATATACGTGTGCTTATACTATGCTAACCTATATGTATTTATATGTTATATATATATAGCATGTATATGTATTCTTATATTATTCCTTTGGTATCATGTTATTTGTAGCATAGATGAATTTATCTCCAATTAAATTTCCAATTTCCCTAAAATTTCCACAATAATTCCTTGAATATTTCTAAGCTAATCTAAGTTATGGAAGCTTATGCTAACGTGCGCTATAGATCAAAATATTTACTCTGAGTGCAAAAAAAAAAAATTGATAAATAAATTAATAAAAAAAATTTCTATATTGACTTGAGATCAAAGTGGCCTAAGGCAGTCATCAATTGAGGCAGCTTCAACGCTTTTTGGCAACTGCTGAATATCCTGACTTGGCAGGAAGATACAAAGAAAGAGAGAGAGATAGCATCCTACAGAGAGACAGTGAGAGAGAGAAAGCAAGGGCAACTCTGGCAAGTCATCTTTGCTGTGCTGCTGACCTACAGACAAAAAAACAAAAAGAAGATAAATCATGTAAGTGCTGCAAATGGCTAAGCGGCTTAAGTGCCTCGCCGACAACTTGAGAGCGACAGCAGCAACAACAACAACAACAACAATAATAATAAAAACTACTAATGCTACTATCTAATTCAACAACAACAACAAGACAAGACATCAACAAAAACTAAAACAACAACCAATCGGATATTGCGCAATCGTGTTTTTTGTTTTTGCTTTTGTGATTCGAATTGGAGTTGCGTTCGCTGTTGATGGCAGCATCTGAGCGTTTCCGCAATGCCGTGTGTTAAGCGGCGCCAATGGGGTCAAAGTTCAATGCAAAGAGCCAACAGCTGAGGGCTGCGGGATGCTGTGCACTGTGCAAAGTTATGCAAAAGCGTGAGACGAGTGAAAGTGATGGCAACAGGTGACAAAGACGCATGACGGAAACGCGTTGCGTTTTCAAGGCAACACAGTCAGGCCATACATCAATCAATCAATCAATCAATCAATCGATCGACCAGTCAAGCAGTCAATCAATCAATCAATCAATCAATCAAAGAGTCACAGTGAAATGCAAAACTCAAATCGATATCAAATGCAAACAAAGCAGCATTCAATGGAAAATGATTAACATGATTATTAATAAAATCATTAACATGACGTTTGTGTGTACACATGTGTGTTTATTATAATAAAAAAATAAATAAATAAATAAATAAAAATAAAATAAAAGGCAGTATTAAATGTTGGTAACCGGATTCGAAATCGGTTTCAGATTCTCTGCGCCCGAGCCAGAGCCAGACGCAGCCAGAACAAAGCGAATCCCCATTTCTTGTTTTGTTTATGAATAAAGCAGGCAATACGGCTCCAAAACAATATAATTTATTGTTCAGTGAAGAGAGAGAGAGAGAGAGGGAGAGGGAGAGAGCTGTAAGAGAGACAGCGTGGAAGGGAGGTAGTAAAAGTCTTAAGAACAGATAACTCGCAGCGTAAGATGAGTAAATGATATTTAACCAGATGACAAAAGTGCAGAACGAGCACAGTAAAAGCGGCAATAGCTGTAATTGAATCTAGAGTACAGTAGATACGCCATAAAGTCGATAGTTAGATATAATAGTTGTTTGTACAATACAAACGACTCAAATTGCAGTTTATCTATCTAGAGAGAGAGAGAGAGAGAGAGAGAGAGAGAGGCTGATATCACAATACCATAACTATGTGCCAAAAAATTCACTAGTTATGATATCGTATGATATTATGAGCTCAAAGCTAATAGAGATAAGAGAGCATTTAGCATAAGCGCACGTGCTTAGATAGTCTTTTATCATATTTTGGCAAAGCAAGGTTATAAAGTTTAGACTCACAATCTTGGCTAACTAAAATATGATTAGATTTCAACATTAACCAAGCACACTCGAGGCACTGTAGAATAGAAAGCATTTAGATGCTAAATGCCTCGCCCAAGCCACAGAGATGAATGCCAACAGCCAACAGCCAACAGCCAATGGCCATTCATAGCTCTAACAAAGGGGATGCCTACTTAAATTTCAATAGCTTTTTACGCAGAACAGAAAAGGTAAATGAAGTAAACAAGTGGAAATCTGACAAGATGAATGCAAGAGATGACAGAGAAAGAGAGAGAGAGAGAGAGATAGAGATTGGGTTAAAAGAAGATGTATGAAATCGAGTACAAATATGATTACGAGCGCTTGTAATGCCAATCATTGATCATTTCTATAAAGAGAGGGAGAGAGAGTGAGGGAGAGACAGAGGAAGGGAGAGAAGAGAGATAAAACCTGGCTTCCAAGAAGCCGCAAGCCCAAAGAACCAAAGAACCACTCTGAGTGACAGACGACAGTTCATTAAAAAGAAATTAGAGGGTATGACAGGCACGATCATAAAAGCAGCAAAATGGAAAGAAAAAGAAGGAAAAAATGTCAGGCAAAGAGAAAAGAGAAAAAGACATTTACCTAACCACAAATTGAAAATGTCAATAGGCTGAGAGAGCGGGAGAGTGAGCGAGAGTGCGATAGGAACTTCAAGGGAAGGGCACGAACTACAATAGATAAATATAAGCAGGAATTCCTGGAATTGACAATTTTGGTAATGTAATTAAATGTGCCCTGTGGGGGGTGCGAAGCCCTCATTGAGTTGAACTTAAGACAAAAGGCGTGTTCACAATGAAAAAAAAAAGGAGATAAATGTAAGCTAGAGGAAAACGCAATAAATGAAATAATAAATAAAGAAAAAAAAAATTAATGCCATATAATTTGAATTAAAAAATTAAAATAAGATTTAATTTAAAAAATAAATAAATAAAATAAACAAAAAACAAAATTATATTTATTTTATTTAATTAGTTTAACTAAGTAAAAGAAAAACAATTTAATTACATTTACAATTAAATTATTATATAAAAATAAAATAAATTATTATAAAAACACAAAAGATAATTATTTAATTGAATTTAATAACAAAAAATATAATAATAGTTTTTAAAATTAATTCACTGTTTCTAAAAAGTTTTAACTAAAATTTTTTTAAATTTTAAATGTTGTAAATAATTAATACAAAAAATTAAATTAAAATTAAAAAAAAAAATTAAAATTAAAATTTTAGATTTTAAAATTGAAAATAAAGAAAACAAAAGATATTGAATTAAAACACCAAAGTTAGCTAAACATAGAAAGAGACAACAAGAGACAATAACAATAAACTTAAATGCAGCACAAAACAGCAGACAAAAAACATAAATTAAACGCAACAGCAGCAACAACAAAACTGAACAAATAAAACATACAAAATTCCGTTTTACGCATGCGCAACAAACAGAGCAACAACAACAACAGCGAGAACAATAACTAAAACAACTTAAACAACAACTCAACTCAAGCAACAGCTGAAACAACAACAACAACAACAACAACATTGATGACAATTTGCTTCATTTTATGGGCGTTTGTCTGGCGGAAAAAGTTAGCTTACACACAATTTCTATATAAGCAATTAATTTTACTTTTATTTATGATATATAAACAAATACATATATACATAAATATATATATATATATATATATATATATATGTTATTCACATATGTATGTGTATATGCTAAAGCTGTCTTTATGGCAGTGAAATTAAAAGCGAGTTCAGTGGAGCTTGCGGCCCACCAAAAAGATTCCCACAAACATATATAAATTTTTGTTTTTTTGTTTTTTTTTTGTTTTGTCTTTCGGTTTGTCAACTGAAGCAACGAAATGCGATTGCCAAATGGGAAAGCGTTGAAACTCTGCGCACACATAAGTTACATAAAGAAGAGGTAGAGAAAGAAAATATATCTGATCTGCTTAAAGATCAGTTGTAGCAGATATTTGCTCAATTAGAGCAAGCGATGCTGCATCGCATCACGTGCGTTGCGTGATTCATTGAGCTGAATATGGAACCTGTTCATAAATTGAATTGATTCAAAAATGAAATTGACTTAAAGTGAAATAAATGTAACTACAAAAATTTGTTCTCAATAATTAATCATATTATACTAATATATATTACATTATTAGTTATTTTTGTTATTTCATTAATATATATAATATTATATGTATTTATATATATTTTAATATATATTTAATATATTTATATATAATAATAACATAATTCATAATTATTTCAATTACATTTAAATTATTTTAGAACGCGTCTTGATGCTGGGGAACAAGTGAACATAATTTTACAAATTTTTGCATATATAATTCACGTGACAGCCCTCGCTTGAATTTAAATTTAACAAACTTAACTTGAAAATCAATACATAGACTAAGAATGTGGAATGTGAAGAGAAAAGAAATATATTATTTAAACTAAGAATGCGAAGAGAAATCAAATTCAATCAGCGCTTAAGACTGGAGAATCTCTAAAGACAGAAAGTTTTTTTTTTTACTGTCTATCAAAATCAAGCAAATATTTTGTTTATTGATTTTTAATTTAAATAAAATTCTAGACAGCTTACATATTGAAAGACATTTTTTTAAGCTGTCCATCAAAATCAAGAAAATATTTTTTTTTTTTTTAATTCTATATTATTTTAAACAAAATTAATATTAAATTTTACTGAAAATTCTTTTTAAAAAATATATATTTAAAAAAACAGAATTATCATTTAGAATAGTGAACAAAACAGAAAGATTTTTACAGCTAAATCAAGCTGAGCTACATTGAAGCAAATATATAATAAATTTACAAGGCAAATAGCAAAATGTTGTTGTTGATTGTTGTTGTTATTGTTGCTGATTGTTGTTATTTTTATGACTGTTATTGTTGTGTTTACTGTACACTCAGTAGTCTGCACAGCTAATTTCAAGGCCAAGACGCAAAGGCGTCGCCCATGTGGGTGTCGCTGAGCAGGTGTGTGTGTGTGTGTGTGTGTGTGTGTGTCAGTGTCTGCGTGTGTGTGTGTGCCTGCATTGCTAAATAGGTTGAGCGGCACTCAATTGGAACGAAGCAGCCGGGCGGCAGCCACGCCCCATGTACAAAAAATTTCAATTTTTTTTTTTTAGTTTTCTGTATTTTTTCTAGGGTGCCGCGTCAAGTTTGTCGCTTGAGTCTTTTGTTCTGCGCAACAAAAATCTCAATTATTTATTTACGTATTTCATTAATTAAGCGTGCACAGCAAGAACAACAACGGCAACAACGGCAACAACAACATGCGCAATTACCCATAGCTATATGGCAGGGGCGTGCCCAGTTGGATTCCTTCAGTTATTGCCTTCATTGCTGCTGTTGTTGTTGCTGTTGCCGCACGTGCAGCGCCTACGCAAAAAAATGAAAGAAATTCAAAGCAGAAACGTAAGAGAAGCAAAAAAAAAATAAAAATAAATCCGAAGCCTGCCAAAACGACGGCCACAAAAAAACGCTGCAAAGCGCAAGCTGATAAAAAGTATAAATTACAGCACAAGCCGAACACGGCATGCCACAATTTAAATACCCTAGGAAATTAGATTTCATTAGACTTCAGTATTAAACCAGAGGAAATATTCTAGAATGTAACTTGAATTTAACAATTGATAATATTTAAATGTTTTTAAATATTAATATAATATTGATATTTTTTAATTAATTATATTAAACATTTTTAAATATCTGAAATACATTCAAATTTGTTGTATTATTTGCAACTCTTAAATATTTTTTACTTATTTATATATTAATTTTCATATTATTATATATTATTATTATATTAAATATTTGTATTATTATTATTACATTAAATATATAAATATATTCGAAAAACAAATATTTCAGAATTGCAAAAATTTTTTTTTAAATACAAAAAAAAACATTTGCTTATAAGAATATCAACGCACTCTAAAAAGTCTTTTGTGTCTTTACCCCCAACCTTAACGCCCGATCTGTAATAAAAAAAAAAACGTATATATAAATATACGTCTACAGCGCATGCTTACTTCCATTAAGTTGAGCACATTTCGTGACAAATTTATAATATCGCAGGTTAAAAAAAAAAAACACAAGAAGAAAAATGAAATAAACGAATTTAAAAATTAATGTAAGACGCTGCCAAAGTTGAAGTCGATGTCAAAGTCGTTGCCGCCGTTGGCTTCAAAGTACGCGTCGCCGTTTGCTGCATGAATAAAAAACCAAAATAAAAAAAAAGCTAAAAAAAATATAAAGATCCGAGCATTTTACGACCTTTTGTGGCCTTCAACATTCTTTGCAACGGAGTCGTTTGGCAACACTGGCGAACACGCTTTGCTCTCCCAATCTCTCTAGCTCACTCTCCCTCTCTCTCTATCTCTCTCTCTCTCTGTATCTCCACTCCCACTCTCAATGTGGCAACTGCGGCAGCTCCATTGTTGACTTTACCAAATGATTCATGCATTAACATTTACGTTTTTTGCTGTTTTCTTTGGTTTCATTTTGGTTTTTTTTTTCTTTTAGAGGAAACACCTGGATAAATACATATACGATCTCGTACACGTAGCAAATATAAATTGCTCTGCTCGGTTCTGCTCTGCGTGAGTCAACGTACCCACAAATTCTGGATGCTGTGTGACAGCATAATGTGCCTAAATACTGTGTAAGCCAAACACACAAACAAACAAATACACACACACACACACACACACACACACACACACACACACACACACACACACACACACACATACACACACACACACACACACACATACATTCACACTTTCTCAGGCGCCATCTCACCGCTAAATCTGTAGCATTATATAATCGTTGCTCGAGTCTTTGAACTTCGATTGAAAGACTTGGCTTCAAATGTTCGGAGCACTTCCGGAATTTCAAACATGTAATCTTCGATCTACCAACATTTTGTGTTAGAATTTCATTTGAAATTGTAAAATTTCATAGCTTATTGTTGAATGAAAAACCTTTTCGTAACAATTCACTTTTAATTGAAGCATTTCCGGCAGATTTGTGAGAATTGACTCAATCTTGTTTTATTAATTTTTTTTTCTTGACATTCTTTTTCTTTTATAGTGAGTCAATTGTAGTTGCAGCTGTTGAGATAAACAATAGGTAAACTCTGCCTAAACAGAAGTCGAGTTAAGTTAAATTTAAATTAAATTAAATTTGAATATAATTAATATAACAGAAAGGTCAAGCAGATGTATTACTAAGAACATTAACTGCATCAGTTCGTGGTTTTTTTTTTTTTCTTATCGAAAATCGACTAAATTTATGTTGACCCGTAGGTATTCATTTATTTATATATATTTATATTTATATATATTTATATTTATATATATTTATTATTTTATTTTACTAAAATTATTATTATCATATTTTATTCAAATTATAATTATTTTATATTATTAAATTTGTTTTAAAAATATTATTTTATTTTATTATAAATATTATTATTTTATATTATTAAATTTTTTTTTAATTATTATTTATTTTATTAAAAAAATTTTGTTTTTAAAATTAAAATTTTCTTTTATTAAAATTTTAATTTAAATTTTATTACAGTTGTTGAGAATCGAAATCAAATTTGTTTCTTTAATATAAAATGAATATATATTTTTTTAAGTTCAATATAAATTTATATATTATCTTTTATCTTTGCAAAAAGTTCACTTGAAAATGAATATCATAGTCTATATTCGTGCTAGTTAAGGTCTACGCAACGAACCTGAAACCTAAAAACCCGCCAACATTTAAGCTTGTTTGGCCAGCATTTAATTATATAGACAAATTGATAATTATAATAGACAGCTGAGGCTATGGCTATGGCTATGCTATGCGCTCAATGTGCTGCTGTACTTTGTGGCAATGCTCTTTTATGGTTACGCTAGATTGTCAGCTCGATTGGGTCAACATGCACTTCCTACTACTGCCCAATGCAGCTCTCGGGCTGTAACGCGCTGCCGCGTACGGTGGGCGTGCAGCTCTGTGGAAATTTATAAAAATTTATTTTATTTTTATATATATTTTTATTTTTTTGGTACAATTCAGTTAGGGCACACGGTGCGCTGTTCTGACACGTACGGTCTTTCGGACAAAGCATTTCCACTGTTGTTCTTGTTGTTGACTGGGCAGCATGAGTAAGCGCGAAATTGGCACGGCATGAGTGGTACTTGCACTACCTATGCACAGTTACCGGTACGGCTTGATCATGTATGCCAGATATGACGACACACAGAGAGAGAGAGAGAGAGAGAGAGAAAGAGAGAGAGAGAGAGAGAGAGAGAGAGAGAGAGGGAAAACGGGAGAGCGAGTATGTGCAGCCCAAAAGGGTTGGCTGGGTCAACATACCGTCAACCGTCAACCGTCAAACCATCAGCACAACATCATCATCATCATCATCATCATTGCGATCAACATCAGCTTCATACAACTGTTGTTTTGAGACTTGACGTTCCACATATCCATGCCACGCCCCGACCCGACGCCCCGCAAACCCCCTCTTGCCACATCCAGCTTACCATTCCCCAAGCACATTTTCACAGCGCGATGCATTCCACAAAAATGCAGCGGTGCAAAAACAAAAGCTGAAAAAAAATTGTTAACGAAACCCAAAACCTCAGTTGCAAAATATTCACAATATTGAAGCTGCAACAATTCAATCGCAACGTCGCGCACGTTTCAGCGATAAAAGCAAAACCCAAAAGGAAAAAAAAATGTACAAAAAAAAAAGAAATAAATATAAAAACAGCTAAACAGATACTACAAAAATTCAACAATAATAAAATGTAACGACAATTTCTGATATGCAAAAGCTAATTATAGTTAGGGGGAGTTGAGTTGAGACGAGCACGCAAATTTTTGCAACATATTTGAAACGGAAATGCGAACCCTGAAACGAGTCGGTTTAATGTCTGAAATTCCTTGAAATTCCTCCTCTTTTTTTTTTTTTTTTTTTTTTGTATTACAGCTATGAATGAATGGAAGTTTGAGTCATTTAAGATAGAATTCTATTTGGGAAAAGCTGAAAAGAGATTTAGCAAGAGTTTATTATCTGTGCAGATAAGAAGCGCCTGAAATTTTGCATGAGTAATACTGTTCCAGATACAAAATTTAAGCAGAAGACATTATGAATCATGAAGAGTAATAGCGAGTGCATTGGCTTATCGAATTAAGGTGAATTCAAATAAGGTCGTGCTCAATCTATTTAATATGACAGAAAATGAGATTTTATTAAGGAATCTAGTAAGAAGGCATGTTTAGCATAAACAAGTTTAGACTGTCTAGAGAAAGACTTCACACTGAAGAACTACAGACTTGGAATACCAAAGAATTGAAATGAAATAATTAATTTTTATTAAACTGAAATCGATCTCAAATAATAAAGGATCGAAGAGTTAAAACAGTTCAAAGGTTCAATAATTCCTCCTCCTCAGTTTTCATTTTATGCTAAGATCAAGATTCAGGAGATTCAAAAAAAATATTGAAAAATTTGAAAACGTTACAATTTTAAATAAATTTGATATCATTAATCATTTTAATAATCAATCTATAGGCATAAAATAAACAAAGACGAATCAGTTCTAGATAATTCTATCTAGATTCCTGAATTTGTTGGAAGAAGCAATAAAAGCTGAAAATTAATATATTCAAAAAGCCTATATCTTATATGAGACCTTCCATTAAATTAATGATATACTGAACCTTATTCAATATCTAATAAATCAGCTTACAGCAATCGATAATAATCGTTCGATAGCCATAATAATAATAATAATATCTTATTCAATATTAACCTTCACCTGACTACTGACATTCACTTAGTTACCTTTTGCACTTGACATAATGCACGTCAATGGAGCATATCGACGATACTCTGGAAGCGCTCGGTTGCAATCTTGAGCTCTAAGCAGCGATGCGTAACAGACTTACATATGAATATACATATATATAATGATATATAGAGTGTAGCTCGACCTCTAACATGCTCCAGCAAACGTTCGAGATAGACTAAACAGGGGCGGGGGCAGTGACGGGGGCATTACTTAATATTCACCTTGAACTCGACGCTGAGGTAAAGGTAGAAAATATAAAAAAAAAAACCCCAGCCACAAACAACTCAATTGATTAAAATGGGCAACAAATTGGTGAAGAAGAGGAAGAAGTGAAAAGCAGAGCAGAGTGAACAAATTAATTAGAATGATGATAATGCATATTGAATGCAGTTGTTGTAGTTATTGCTGTTGTTGCCGGCTTTATTGTTATTATAATGGATGTGGTCTGGAGTGGAGCACAGCGAGACGTAGGGCAATATTTAGGTGTGCGCGGGACGGATGAGCTCAGTGGCGTGGCGCTTCCGTTGCGTTTGGATTCTCATTAGGAGGTAAATATCAAAAATAAAATAAACATTCTTTTTTTTCTTGTTGTTATATTTTAATGATATATTACCAGGGCAACCAACTGCAGTTGTTGTTATTGTTATTTGAGCTGCATTGCCTGGCGCAACAACAACAATGAATCAGTTGAAGAACTGTAACGGCCTTTGACACGCAATCGGCGCACGGGCAATGGGCGCAGCTCTGTGCCCGCCCGGCAGGAAGTTCGTTTAATTAATGTGTCAGGCCCTCGAAGTCGGCTTCGTATCCCTACATTTTTTTTTTCGAATCCTGCACAGAACAAAAACTAACGACACAATGCAGCAATGTGCGGGTGCAGGGGAGCAGAAGAGGAAGAGGGATAGAAAAAGATGTATTTCCAAACAAACAATTTAGCATGATATTTCAGAGAGAGAATGTGTGACAGACACTATTTAATACCCTGTCTTTTAAGTCCTTTATTATATTTATATTTATATTTATATTTAATAATATTGTAATTTATTTTTGATTAGGAATACGTATTTCCTTATTTATATAGAAAATATTATTGATATTAAATATATAAAGTATTTTTTACAAATATACAGTATTAATAGTTTTTTTTTTTTTTAATTTGGAATCTGGTTTGTTAATCAAAAATATAGATTAAATCTATAAATATAATATAAATCTCACATATATATATTTTTAAATATTATATTATTTCAGAAATAATATTTAGATTTTTTGTTCTATATGTCATATATATCATATCATTTCTCATATAAATATTCTTCTGATTACTCGGCTAAATTCGCCCTAGATATACTACCTATAATATGCCCATCTCTATCTCTACCTTTTACTCCAATTCCTTTGACTCCTATATACCCGCTATGTCACACTACGGGGTATAACAAACAATACCAAACAACAGACAGCAGTCAGCAAACAGCACGACCAGAAAGCCAAACAGAAACAGAACACACAAAGGTAGCATTGAGGAGGGAACACACGTGCGTGACCAAAATAGATACTCAATTAGTGCAGCAATAAATGTATTGTAATTGTAGAAGATATAGCCGAGGAGCGAGTAGCGACCTGGCCAAGGAATCCGTTTGACTCTGGCCCAACCGACCACAAAATGCAACAACAACAGTCGTGCAGTCGTGTGGCATGTGGCATGTGGCGTGTGGCAGGCATGCAAATAGAACGAACCGCCCACCATCAGCCCAAAAGGCCCAAAGCTAACAAACTATTTTCTAATTTGGCTGGGGAGAATAGAGGCAACAGCAAAGCCAAATGCAGTTAAGAATAGTTTCTACGAATGGAAAGAAGCAGAGCAGCCAAGCAGTTTAAATAGCGCATATGCTCGCTGCATACTCTATAAGGCAAAGTAAATGGCATACGAAACTAAGGAAAATTGAAGTTGAAGGCGAGTGTATGAAAACGTGGCTGAAAACTTAGTAAACCATAGAAGAAATGTATAAAATTTTAATATAAAAGAAGTTAATTCTAATGATGAATTTTTATCATTATTTTTTTTTTTTTTTTAAATATATAATTGTAATTATTTTCCAATTATATTATATTTTCTTTAGAATTGGGTAGTTTGAAGCTCAAACAGTCATTTGTTGTTTAATTTAAGACAGTTTGCAAATACAAAATTATAAATTTAATAAAAAAAATACATGTACTTTTTTCTATAATTTATTTTCTTATAAAATTAGCTGAGCTTAGCTAAAAGTTTTTAGCATGAGAAATGCAAACAGAAGAAATGAAACTTGTTCTATCAATTCATAGTTAATCATAGATAAATATAGAATATGAAATCAATATGCGTAAGTTATTGTGTTTTTCTTTGTTTATATTTTATTTTATATATATATATATATATATATATATATATATATATATATATATATATATATATATATATATATATATATATATATATATATATATATATATATTGAATATAAATATTTTTTGGTTTATATAATCATATTTATATTATATTTATAATATTGTTAAGCAATTCAGCTCTTTCATACATACCAAATATAGAAATTTAGAAAAATATTTATTTAAATATTTCAATTGAATATATTTATTTTAAATTTCGTTATTTAAAAACAATCTTAAAATACATTCGTTAGCGCACAAACATTGTTTGAATGGGGTGAAATGTTGAAGCTCATAAGGCCATAAAGATAAGACCTGCTTAGCATTGAAAATCAATAATAAATATTTCGAAATATATTTGATTTTGGATTGTTTTCTATATATGTATGTGAAACATTTATTTTCACTTCAGCTAAGAGTTATTATATACAGTTGTTAACCATCTATATCAATTACTACTGCATAAGTGCTTTTGGGGCTAATCAAATTGTTAAGTTTTTGCCAGCGATTGCAGTTCCAAATGCAGCGCAAAAACAAAATAAAATCGAAAATTAAAGAGTCCCATTATATGGAGGCTGTGGGCGTTACGATTGGATTGGGCATCCGAAATTGTGTCGACATGTGCTACGTGGGCGAGAGCAATTGATGTTGAAAATAATTTTCAATTACAAGGCACCCGAAATAATACATATATGTGTATATAAAGACAAGCCGAAAATGAGATCGAGTTTCAAGTTTGAGTTTGAGTTTGAGTTTAAGTTTGAGACTGAGACTGAAACAATAATTCAATTCAATTGAATTTCGCGCCTAATTTGGTCAAGCAGCATGAATCAACCCGAGCTTCAACACAGGCAGCCCACAATAATGCAATCGTTATAAAGATATGGAATAGGAAAACCAATACGTATAACACGTAAGCAATACTTGTGTATGTGTGTGTGTCTCTAGGTAGATATTATACGACAATGAGCCAAGTATTGGACGCCCCTTAATGGAAAATGACGCAGTCGCAGCTCTATGTATGCCAGATATATTCAATAAATATATATATATATTTATATATATATATAAATATATAGCTTTAGCTATATATATATGCCATATGTTGTGGCTGTTGGCATGGAAACACAACAGCAGCAGCAACAACAACAATACGTAGCCAACCCTCATGAGTCTATCAACTATCCAAGCCCGGACTATTCGACAGACTTTTCGCCAAGGTGGGCGCAAAAATTAAAACGCAATTGATTTTTATACCCTAGAAATAAATGATGACTAGTCCCAGCTAGATGATTATGAATTTGCTATGATTAGAACTAGTTATATATCAATTTTCAGTAATCAAAATTGCACTATCAAAGTTTTTAATAAAGAAGTTTTTACAAGACATAGTTGAATATTCATTTATGATTTCATATAACCAATGTGGACTAATAGAAATACTTTAAATTTATATAACAATTATTTATATAATTTTGTGTACTTTATAACTTTGAACTATATGATATATATGTGAACTGACATACATGAGCTACATATATCAAGTGGAACTATATGAAAAGCCTGATACTACTATAGCTTATACTACTATATTACTACTAGTATACAACTATATAAGTCATTTTAGCTTTATAAGCTATATGAACTTATTCTTTATGAAATATCTGAATGATATTCACTATAAGAACTATATGAACTCTAGAAATTAATTTAACTATCTGAATAATATACACATGAACTATATGGACTTTAAGAACTGTTACTATATAAAACGTAAACTACATTAACTATAAGATCTATAACTATATCAATCATTTCTATACGAACTTAATGAACTGAAAAATTAATAGAACATTAGAACATTAGAATATTACATAAACTTCATTCAAATCTGAACTTTGAGGTTCTATATGCAGTAAGAGAACTCGAACTATCTAAGCTAAGTGCAGAATATGAATTATATGAACTGGAAATCTATGTACTTTAGAACAATAACTTTATGAACTAAATAAGCTCAATTTCTTCATTCAGTTCTAGGTGCATTTTGAAGAAGAAGTTTTATTAGATAAGTTTTAGATCACAAAATTTCGCATATATTCACTCAATGATATATAATGATAAACATATTGATATTTGCCCACTCAATTAGCATAGTAAAGAGTATCAGGCAGTCGCGCATGTGCAGCGTTCACACATTCATACATATTCTAACGCGTTTATACACACGTCTTGAGCTCTCTTTGGCTGTGCAATCGTTGGGGCAGCGACAAAAGTAGGTAGCAAATAGCGACTTAAATGCTAGCCCATTATGGCATTAGTCGCCCATAGTTATAATTGGCTTGCATTCTTGGCCAAGCACTGTGGAATTTTGAGGTTAGCAGCGAGGAAAGCCTTGAAGTGAGCCAAGGAAAAGATTTCGCACTTTGCATACTTCCAATTGGAACTAGAACTTTTTCATTATATAACTGAGTCGATCAATAATACATAGAACTAATTGTTTTTTAATTATTTCATATAAATCTGCATGGAATTCTATGCATTAAAGTTTGCTTTGCTATTTGTTTTTGGGCCATCATCTCGTTGGCCAAGAGAGCCATGACGAGAGGGGGGTTGGCGGGGCAACAAAGTGCGGTTTGCGTTGCGTAAAACCTGTTTTAGATTTCCGGTTATGTACATTGAAAATATTTTTTATTTGTATTTTTTTTTTATTTATTATTATTATTTTTATTTATCTCTCTATAGTAGCCGCTGGCCAATATCAACCAATTATCAAGAGTGCTGCAACAAACACCTTGCAACGATTTGTGAAATATTCAACTTGTTATCCTTAGCCAGCGAAATACTTAAGTGGGAAACGTAATGAAGTCAAACCGATTCGATTAGCCAGTGCCAATAAGAAACTTGGATAGAACTTGTTTCCATGTAAAGTGAATCAGATCAGATAGCAATTTGCATTCAGCCATAAAACTAACAGCATAGGGCACCCATATACATACATTAGTTAGTCTCTTTTGTTTGCTTCTCATTCATAATTATAATTATTATGCCCATTTCTTCTTGAGACGTTTTTTTTTTTCTGTTTTTGTTTTTTTTTTTGTTTTTTTTTTCCAATCGAACGTAAGTGTGGGGTCCAATTAGAGCGCACTTAAAATGCGCTACAATTAGCGTGCGCAAATTTTCAAATATTTAGGTGGTAAAATATTTTTGCGCCAGCTTCGAAAGCGTTTCATTGAATATTTGCTCTCACTGAATTTGAGTTCGTGTTGATGATATTGTTGTTGCTGTTACTGTTGCTGTTGCTGTTGTTGTTGCCATGACGAAATAATTTACAAATTGCGCAAAACTGGTTTCAAACAGTGGCCAAAAGAATTCAACAACAGCGACAACAACTGAATGCTCAATGAATCTTTTTCAGTTGCCGCCGTCGTCGCTGCTCGCTGCCTCCAGAGCGATTCCCCAGACGGTTCTCTGTGCCAAAATCGCACAAAGAACAAAAAAAAAAGAAATGAAAACAAACAAAAATAAGTCAAATGGCACGCCCAGTTACCAGTTACCAGTTACCAGTTGGCCACTTGGCCAGTTTGTCAGATTGTCCAGTTGCCTGGTTGCCTGGTTGCCCAGTTGATCGGCTGGCCCAACTCGGAGCTCAAGCGATAAGGCGATAAAAACGCCCACCGAACACAGAGAGACACAGAGAGTGTGAGAGAGAAAGAGGGAGAGAGAGAGAGAGAGAGAGAGAGAGAGAGAGAGAGAGAGAGGGGGGGCGGAGGGATATAGAGGGGGGCTTCCTATAGCGACAAAGGGAAATTGATTCAACAACATTCATTCGAATTTATTATATAATCAATTTACTTGGGAATGCGGTTTGGGCTCACACCAAAGAACTTGATTGGGCCTACGACTTACGCCTGGGAACTATAGAAACCAGTGGCAGCCATAAGGATTTGAACATTGAAAACAATTTTCTGTGGGTATTTGGAAATTAAAATGATACCACTACCGTATGCCTAAACATTTCATAAGATCTATTAAGATCTCTTTGTAATCAGAGTTAAGATAGGTCTGTGGATAGAGCTTATGCATTTGCTATGCTAGATCCATTAAGGTCTATAAAGATCTGTTAAGAACTCTTGCTAGTTAAAGCTAAGATAGATCGTTAAGATAGGCCATAAGAAATATTAAGATCCATCAAGATCTATTGACAGTTGTGACTGAGATATAATGAAATATAATGAGATTTGTCAAGATCTATTAATAATCAGAGTTAAGTTAGGTTCTGACGATAGGGCATGAGATTCATTAGGATTAATTAAACAAAGATGGGACATATGATCAATTAAGATCTGTAAAAATCTACCAAAAAGTCAAAGCTAAGATAAAATTTAATCAATAAATTTCTACCAAAATCTCCCAAAATTCAAAGCTAATAATTTTTTAGATCTTAGAATTATTATTATTAGATATTAGAATTTATCAAATCTACTTCAGAGATTTCATACTAAATTCAAAATTAAATTTTAAAATTGATTATAATTAATAACTTTTCATAATTATGAAACAAATTAAACAGTTTTACTTGGAATTTATTGTTGTTTTTCTTTTCTTTTTCTTAAATTGTGCAAATTGATGAAGATTAGTTGGAAATATTCTAATCTATTCCCAAAGACTATTTTCTGAGAAAACCAACTGTGGAAATTTAAGATATTTCCACATTTTTAAGATTTCCTAATGTTCCTAATGTTTTTAAAACTGATTATTATCATGATCAACTATTTATACATATATCCATTTTTCAGTCCTTGCATACTTTAGTTTTCTTTGAAACATATTTGTTTTTTTTTTTTTTTATATAGTTTTGTATGGCAATTAATTTGCAATTAGCTGCAAAAAAAAATTTGCTACCAAACAAAACTTAAATGCAATCGCTGCAAAATTTGCTCCAGTTAAAATGGTGTTGGGAGCGCTTTGCGCATCTCTGAGATTGAGCCAAATACCAAGAGAAATAGCAGCTGCGAAAGCGAATCCATTGATAGCAAAGGGTAGCGAAAGAAAGAGAGAGGGAGGGAGGAGACTCTGTTGCTAACGGCTATCATCATGCAATGTGAGAGAATTTGAAATCAGAGCCAAAGTTATATTTCTTTTTTTAATTTTTTCTTTTTTTTTTGCTGATGTTGCAATTTCTATGCCGTTGAGGCATTAAATTGCATAATTAGCAAGTTCGCCGCTAAGAGCTGTCGAGACGCAGATAGATACAAAAATAAATACATACATATACATAGAGAAAGAGCCATATAGCAGTTGGCTCTAGCTCTGGCACTGTCTCTGACTCTGGCTCTGGCTCTGGCTCGAGGTCTGGGTCTGGGTCTGGGTCTGGGTCGAAGTCTGGGTCTTGCTTTTCGGTCTCTCTTCGCACAGCGCACACACGTGATCGCGAAATGGAAAGCGCCCTCTTATCTGCTTTATTTCTTTAAAGAGCTTCGCAATTTGCAGCTGGCACAGTTTTTTCGTTGGTTTGGCGAGCCACTCACTCAGAAAACAATTGAGAGTGTGGCTAGATCTCTGCCAAATTCACACGTTGCACTCCGATAGGCATAGCAACAACAATAACAAACGAAGAGAAATAATAATAATTCAGAGTGCTCTACTGAAGCGGGCTGGACTAGGCGTTGGATGGATGCTACAGATATATTTGTCGTAGATATATGTATGTATATATATGAAGCTGCTACTGATTAAATAGGATTGAACGAACGATAATATATATGATATATAGAAAAGCATTAATTTTTTTAAATGCATCAATATTTTAATTATTTTTTTTTTAAATACCATTTTTATATAATTTATCATCCCTATTGTCAAAATTTGTAAGTATTATGGAAAATCCCCTACATTTTTGCTTTAATTTAAACTGTACACAATTTTTCTATATAGAATCTAGAACCATAAATTGATCCATTAAATTATCTAGAAATATATACAACATTCTATATAACATTATATATTACAAAGTTACACGTTAAGATAATTTTATATTTATATAATAATATATATAAAAACAATTTGAGCACTTTAAAACAAATTCTACGCATCATTACATCATTTGTATATTTATTTTGAATAATTTCTTATAATTAATATTAAAATTAAGAAATCATTATTATTGTTAATTTTGTTAATATCCAAAACATCTTTTCTAATAGCCATCTCCATCTCATACGAAAAAAAAAAACTAAAATTGAATTTCATAACCGGAAATAATGAAACACCAAAAATATGTTTAATAGCTTAATCAGTTTCAAAACATCATTATCCACATCATCATTGCGTTGCTCATCTTCTTCATAATGATCTTTGCGATTAACATAATAAAAATTGATTTGATTTTCCCTGGGGAGCACATATATATACACACACACATTCACATATATATATATATGTATATGTTTTTATTAAGGCTTTTTAGAGTGGAATGCGTTTTTGATTAATTACAAGGCGCTGGGACTGCAGCCAGCCGCCCGGAACCCTTGCCCCAATCAGAACCCTATACCATTTGTCTTATTCTTCTTCATCCATTGCCTTGTGCATTACAGCCCGTTGTACCTGTCCATGTGTTTCATGTGGATGATGTTGAAGTTGAAGAAGAAGAAGAAGAAGAATCAGAAGCAGCAGCAACAGTAGAAGGTAGAAGGTTGGGCCCTTAATTTGGCTGCCCCTGAGAAGTTGAGAAGTTACGAGCAGATCTTTTTACGGGTTCAACCGAGTTCACAATGCGCTCTGTCTTTGGGTTCTTAAAGGTATTTATTTACTTTATTTTCATTTTTATTTTGTGGTCTTGGCTTATGCGCGTTCCTCCCTCCAGTTTGTCTTTTCGATTCTGTTTGTTGTTGTTATCATCTATTCTTCTTCTTTTCTTTTTGAAGCATTTACATACATTTTGTTGTATAGAGAATACCCTTACATAGATATAGATTTTGACTCTAAGAGCAAATTTCCATTAAAGAACTTTCATTTCAGTAATAATAATTTTGAGAAATTAATAATAAATATAATAATAATAGCGTTATTTATGTAAACAATCTATAATCACTCAAAGGCTTACATACAAATGACTCAAAGAGACCATAAATTCTTCGACTTAGTCGCCTCGAATATTTTTAAATATTTGAACTCATTTGCTTGACTGTTTCTTTCTCTTACTTTTTTTTTTAGAGTTTTTATTGGGTCGCGGCTTATCATTATTCAAATATTTTACCTAGTCACACACACGTACACGCACACATTCCGATCTCCTCTACCATCTTTCCAATGGCCGATAACAATTACACGTGCACACACGCACACATACACACGCACGCACACACACACACATACACATATGCATGCATACAAATATAGTTTTATTTACTGATATATACACTTTCGACTTCTTTTCGGTTCGACTTTCGTAATTACAAACAACTGACGCTTTCAAGTGCAGCATTTCCGCTGTTCGGATATTACCAAAAAGGGGGATGAAAATCGCATAGGTGCATGCGAGAGAGGGGGGAAATGTGGTGGAGGGGTGGAATATAATTTAACTCACCTTGCCGGCTGCCTTTTTGTAGCGTCGCGTGGCCTCGATGATCAAATCCCGGACGAGCAGTTCGCCGGTGCCGCAAGGCACCAAAATGCGAACATCGCCGAAGCAAACGGTAACCTTCATAGTTTCGATAACACTTTCGATAACACTTTAATTAAATATATATTTTTAATAAGAATGCACTTGTGTGGAATGTATTTGGGCAGTTGCAGTCGTTGTCGTTGTTGTTGTAATTATTGTTAATGTAGATACATATTCTGCTCATCCGTACGTTGTTGTCTCTGATGTTGTTGCTGTTGTTGCCTGTTACTGGCATTTGGCTTTGGCATCATCTTCTCCTTTCATCTGCTCCTCAGGCAGCTGCATACATTTATTTGCCTGTCTGTGCATGTGTGCGTGCGCGTTGCTATTCATCTAGCTGGTCACTGTGGCATGCGAGCGAGCGAGATGGCCTGCACTACCACGCTTAAAGGACTTTGGCGTCGCTGCTGCGGCTGCGGCAACGGCTACGGCTGCGCACTTGACAGCAGCTGTACACACGACGAGAAAAAAGAACGTTTTTTTTTTTTGTTCACCTACCACTAGACAGAAAGAACTATCGCGTGTGCGTGCGCGCTTAAAGGTGCGTATATGTGTGTGTGTGTGAGTGCGAGCGTCTCTCTCTCTCTCTCCCGTATGAGCGCCGCTTTGTATTGTTTTATTTTGTTATCGTTTTTTATCTCTCGCGCTCTCAATGCAGGATGCACTCGTCAACGCACTGGTCTCGCTCTTTTAGTTGCTTTACGGTTTGCCTTTTGCTTTGTTTATTTCATTTAGCATATTTCACTGCATTTTCTGTTAGCGGTTGTTGTTGTTGTATGATGATTCACACGCGCAAAACGAGTTACAATAACAACATTTCAACAAAAACAACAAAATGAGCCAAACAACAGGCCAAGATCATCGGAAACGTCGTAACCGAACGCAACAACAACAAAAATACAAAACACGTTAGACAACAACAATAATACCAGCTGCACCCCGCTAAACTGCAACGGCAATGGCAAATTTTTGTTGTACCACAAAAACAAAAAATTCCAAATAAAAAAAAAAATTAACAACAATTCGGTTGCTTGACTCGCGTTTTTGTTTTTGTTATTTTGTTTTAGCAGCTTTTTGCTTTATTGAAAAGTTAAATTGTGTCTTTTACCAACTGGTGGCACAGATATTCCGTTCGATCATTTTTCGTCGCACCGTTCGCAACGTCGTTTCGTGGTTATCTTCGCTTTTACAGGTAAGCGTCGTTTCTGCTTTTAATTCATTCTCTTTTGTTATGATTGCACCTACAATTATATGTATGTTTGATATTTGCACTTGGTTCGTTAGCGATTCTACACAATAGTCATTGAGTGGTTCTTAACGTGTTATTTCAAAAACAAAAACAAAAAAAAAAACAAATTCTTTAGCGTTGAACATCGCGCTGCGCTGCGAACGCTGTCTCCGCGTTAAATGCCAACAACAACTAGCCAAGTCTGCGGAGTATCGGCTTATCGATATATCAAACTAGCGCCAATTCGATACGATGTTTTTGAAGTCGCGATAGTTGTTTCTAAACATATCGAATATAATTGCTTGCCCGCCCATTATAAGACAGATTCTTAAAATCGAATTCAATACAATTTTTAACTAATATTACAAATAATATACCTAACTGAAAAAAGTTTTTTTCTAAATTTTAATTATCTATATGAACTACTTTTCATTTAATTTGTATAGGCAAACCTCACATATTGATTAAAATAATTTCTACGCACTTATTGTATTTTTAGTGCGGAAACCAGCAAACAAATAATTATTTTGAATAAATAATGATGATTGGAACGCCCAATTGGCCATGTCGACTTTGGCAACAAAATCTTGCCGCGCAAACGTATTACGGGATTTTCCAGCCAAACAAAGTGTGACCATATATTGAATTGAAACCAAGCAGCCTATTGAAATCATATCAAGTAGGTATCGAGTCTAGGTAACTCATTCGATATACATGCTAGCAACTAGTTATATACAGTGTGGCCAAAACAAAACTCGTTGTTAATGCGAAAAGTGGCTAAGAAAAAAAACATCAAAACGAAATTTGCATTAAATTTATATTTTCTGACATGGCGGATGCACGCTCAGGCGTTGCCTACAACAACAAGTCGCTGCTGTAAGTACTCAAGTAAAGTTTGAGGGCGGCTAACAAATTCTAACTTGCAGATGTACCAATATACCAGAACTCTTCCTGGACACATTTGTGGCGCGGACGCATTTCAGTCGCTTCGGTAACCTGGTGAACTTTGTGCTACGTCCTCAACGCATGACCTGCACGGTGAACTATGCCACCGAAGAGGAGGCCGCCTTGGCACTGCGCGAGGGTAATGTCTATAATGGTCACGAGTTCGAGATGAGGTATGCGGAGAACGAGACGACGCCGGCACAAAGGACAGAGGAATGGGTGGATCCCGATGTGCAGGCGGAACTAAGTGCCTTGAGTTCAGGCTGGCGCAACGAATATGGCGCGAACAAATCCAATGCACCAAAGCCACAAGCAACGGCTGCAGCGCCAACTCTATTCGGCTCAAGCAAACTCGCTGCAGCTCCAAACAGCAGCAATGCTGAGCGGGAAAGAGAGAAGGAACGGGAGCGAGAGCGTGAACGACAACGTGAACCCGCTCAAGTCAAGGCCGTCAAGCAGGAGCTGGAGGCCTTAATGCGGAAGCCGGCGCACACAAGCGAAGAGAAATATCGAGTCTTGGATGCACGTGACAAACTGTTGCGGCTGAATCAGAAGCGCGCCACAACCGACGCTCAGCGTTTGCAAGGCCACTGCCCGGACATGTGCCCGGAGAAGGAGCGTGTGCTGCGTGAATTTCAGCGTCAGGTGGCAATTTACGAGCTGAAACCGGGTACCGATGATCAGATCGCCCACGAGCTCGCCCTAAAGCAATATTCGCGCAGCAGCGCCGACCAGGAGACACCGCTGCCGCACGAGCTGCGCGCGGAGCCCGCCCTCCATATGACCATGAGCTATCTGATGCACGAAATCATGGATATAAGCGAGACAACAGATAATCTGGGCGATTGGTTTCATTTCGTTTGGGATCGCACACGCTCCATACGCAAGGAGATCACCCAGCAGGAGCTCTGCTCCCTCAGCGCCGTCAAGCTGGTGGAGCAGTGCGCTCGTTTTCACATCCATTGCGCCGCCCGCCTCGTCGCCGAGGATCCCAGCGTCTTTGACACGAAAATCAATGCCGAGAATCTGACGAAATGTCTGCAAACCCTGAAGTACATGTACCACGATCTGCGTCTCAAGGGCATCCAATGTCCCCGTGAGCCCGAATTCCGTGGCTACATTGTGCTGCTCAATCTGGCGGATGCAAATTTCCTCTGGGACATCTCACAGCTGCCCGTCGAGCTGCAGAACTGCACAGAAATTCGGCGGGCCATTCAATTCCATTTGGCGCTGCAGGACACAAATTTCGTGCGCTTCTTTCAGCTGCTAAGCGAACCCGAGACCAGTTACCTGAGCGCCTGTATTCTGATCACCTATTTTACACGGCTACGCATTCTGGCCATGCATCGCATCGTGCAGGCCTATCGAGCGCCCCGCAAATACGAATTCAGCTCGCTGCCCGTCCAATATATACGCCAAATGCTGCTTTTCCCCAGTGATGAGGAGACAATTCAATTTGTAGAAAGCTGCGGCCTGACTGTGAATCAAGCGGATCGTGTTGAGTTGACGCGCATCCACACGCCGGAGCAGTACAAACTCAGCCGGCAGTTCGAGGTGAGTAAACGAACGATTCTTATTAGAATCGCATCCAATTGGAAGCCAAACCAATTAACGTGTTCTTTGCAGTGTTGCCCGTTTTTTCGTCAGAGCATAGAAACCTAGATGTCTGAAAAAAAGCTAAATTGTGATTAATAATAATGATAATAAATAACAATAACAATAAATATTAAGCTAAAAAAAGTTTTTTTTCGAATGTCTTTTGAAATAACCGCATCTGACGGGAAAATGGCGAAAATGGAGAAAATGGCATCACTGTTTCTTTGATACCAACACCATTGCGCTCTCACTCTAATTGATTCTGACTAATTTATATATATATATCTCTCTCTCTCTCTATCTCGTGCAGCTAGTGGAATCGAAACGACAGCAGAGCGTCGGCGAATGCATCTGTGGTGAGGCATTGCCGCCAAAATCCGTCTACAGGAATCATCGGCCGCACAATAGCTTCAATGAGCAGAGCTACCTGAAGAGCAGCGCCTGGACGGCCAGAGATCAGCTGCCGAATGCCGACGAACTGGAAGAGGAGCTAAGAGCAGAAGCACGAGATGTGGACACAGAAACAATGGCAATGGCAGCAGAGGATGCAGCAGCAGCAGCAGCAGGAGGAGGACAAGCAACAACAATGAGAACAACAACAGCAGCAATGGCGAGCACAACAACCACGGATAATCTGTTTAAGGTGCCGCTCTTCTCAGCGCCCATATCACCCAAACCTAAAGCGATAACGCCGCCATCTCAGCCAACGATGGCAATGGCCATGCCAGCCAAGATGTTTGGCATCGAGCTACCGCAGCAACAACAACAACAGCCGCAGCAATTGCAGCAGAACTTCTTTGGCTTTGGCAACAAAATGGCAGAAGCAGCAAAGCCCAGCCCGAGCTCAGCCATTGGCTTCAGCTTTGCTGCCGCCGTGGCTGATGCCAAATCAAAGCCCACAGCGAGCGGGCCAAGTATGTTACCCGAGCAACAGCGCCAACAGAAGGCGACCGACGAGGCCAAATTGGCGTCACTGCAGCAGGCCATAGCCGCGGCCAAGCTGCGTGAGCTGGAGCTGCTTGAGCTGCAGCGGATGAAGGCGGAGCAGACGGAGCGTGCGCGACAGCTGCGTCTGCTCGAACAGAAGCAAATCAAGGAGCAGCAAGAGCGTCAGCAGCAGCAGGCACGGCAAGCGGCAGAGGCTGCTGCAGCCAAAGTAGAGGCGGAGGCGGAGATGGAGCGTCGGCGCCTCCTGCGCATCGAGGAAGAGCGCACAAAGCATGGCAATCGGCTGCTGGACCAATTGATCGATGAGCACCTGCGCGATTTGTGTAATCGGGAATTTCGAATACATAGCAGCGCCATGGCCATATACGATGCGCTACTGGAGCAGCAGATTGTGGAGCTGGTCAAGCGGGATATACGGCGCACCGACTACGAGCTGGGTCTGATGCGTCAGTATTGGCGACGCTGGCGCAACTATCGACGCGTGCAACAGCAGAAGGATGAGCTCTTCACCTACCTGCCGCTGAGTTTTGGTGGAGAGACGAGCGATCGGCTGTTGAATACGAAAGCGGCGGAACACCCATTGCGGCTGATGCGTCGCTATCGTCAGGGCGAACCATGCAACTATCGTCAGCTGCTGGCGGGCCTGGACGATCATTGCTGGCTAAAGCTGGATCTGTGGGAGCTGCTGGCCCACACCATGCAGCAGGTAACGCCCGGAGCTCGGAACTATTTCAAGCTGTTGATCTCACTGCCAGACAGCAGCGTGGGATTGGTCATGGAGCATGCCTTAGATCGAGGCGTTCTGCAGCAGCCCATGCAGGATGATGGTCAGAGAGCACAGGCCTCGGGCACTGCCTACATAACGGGACTGGCTCATGGTGTCGCTTTGTGCGTCCACAAGCTAAAAGGCATGGCGCCAGCGAATCCCAACCAGCTGAGAGATGCCGATGGCATCGTATGCTTCGTGGATGCAAAGCAAGTGCTGGAGGCACGTCACCGATTGCAGAGCCTGGTCAAGAACAGTGGCTGCAACTATGTGGCCGTGATTGTGCAACAACAGGAGACGGAGGAGGCACAGCTGGTGGAGCAACTGCAGGTGGATGGATTGCGCGCATTTCGCATCTTCGACTGCCGGACGATGGCGCGTGGCAAGCAGAAACTGCAGCTGGTCGCACTGCTCCAATGCGCCGTGCAATTTCTGGCCAAGCAGC
Organism: Drosophila stalkeri; assembly: GCA_035047405.1. Classification (NCBI taxonomy): domain Eukaryota; kingdom Metazoa; phylum Arthropoda; class Insecta; order Diptera; family Drosophilidae; genus Drosophila; species Drosophila stalkeri. Next base: position 9,582,369 of record JAWNPR010000061.1, on the reverse strand, counting down.
CGCATCGCAGTCGCGACTCACTGCAGCAGATGGAGTTGCGGGATTGGCTGCTGCGGCACCTGGGCGACGAGCTGTACGAGCGACTGCGCTATGCGTCGCAAAGGGATGCAACGATAAGCCGACGGTGTCGTCAGTCGCCTCAGTTCTGCGCCCAGCTGTACAACGAGGCAGTGCGTCGCCTGCAACTGGTGGCGGGCGAGCAGCTGGACGATCGACCTCAACTGCCACAGGAGCTACGTGCCTATGTGGAACCATTGCCGCCACAGGCACCGTTGCCCAACCGATTGGAGTACTTTGTGAGCGGGTGGCAGACGCGCGAGCAGCGAGCGAAGATCGTACAGCTGCTGGACCAGGCCAAGCTGCCGGAGATGTTGCCGCTGCCATCGACAAACGACAAATCGCAGCAAGATCTCTGCGAATGGCTGCTCAACTATGCCCAGCTGAGCGAGGAGGAGGCTAATGTGGAGACGGTGGCGCTGCGTGCTATACAAACGTTGGAGCTGCAGCTGCAAACGGGCAATCCCAACTACCTGGACATTGTCGAGATATTTGCCAAGGAGCGGCTGCAAATTGTGCTGCAGCGCAATATCGCATCGATGCCAAAAGCCGTTGTCTACCGACGTGACACTATGGAGCGTTACTTCGAGACGCATTGGTACTATGATTGGCCGTCACCAGAAGAGCCAGCAGGAGCAGCGACGTTGCCGGAGGAGGAGGATGAAGAGTCGACCCTAGAGGCATCTCCATTGGCGCACCAACTGGACCCGCTTGACTATGAGCAGGTGCTGAGACAGGCGCAGGCGGCATTGGATAAATGCCAACAGCAACATGTGGAGCGAAGGACTTTAACCGTGCTGAACAAACCGCTAGACGCACTGGAGCGCACCATGGAACGGTGCGAACGACAAACTCTCAGCGTTCCACACGAACCACATCCACGACGACAGGCCGAAAATTTACCGATGCAGCCGGTTAACAAGCGCCAGCGTCTCAATGCCCCACCGACAGATGAGTGCGCAGCTCTCTTGGATCGCACTGAGCGACTACTGAACATGAGTCAAACGAGTGAGGAGAGACGGCTTCAAATACTGCAACGTGCCAATAAGTTTTTGTAATCTATTAATAAGCTTTTACAATCAATCATTGCCGCATTTTAAATATATATTGTAATTTTAAATATTTAAATAAATCATTATTAAGCTATATTTTCAATTTGCCAATTGTTACGTTTTTTACAATACTTTTTATGGTGGCAAACACTAAAATCTTTATATATATTTTTTTTAATATATTAATCAGTTCGGCTTTTATAATAGCAGACATTATCCCACTTACTTCTTCCGACCACCTTAGTTCAGCTGATACTCAAATTAGATAGCGCCAATAAATATACTTCACACGTTATGCAACACTAACGTAAGAAATGCAGTGTTGCTTTTTTATACATATTTAAAAATTGTATTTTTTAAATTAAAAGTACCATTTTTTTATTGAACAAATGCTACTTCCTTTAATGTTAACTTGAGCTAAATGGCATATACATTTTATAAAATCATCTTAATATAAGGTTTTAATTGCCCGCTGCCAAAAAGTATGCTTCGCACGTTGTGCGATACTATTCGATTGACCATTTTTTCTGCGCCTGCTATCGATAGCAAATAGTTTCAAATAAATATCGCACGTTGGCGTTGAATGAAATTAAAAAGTTAACAGGTAGGCCTTGCCGGCTTCTCTACTGGCATTTGAGAAATGAAATTCATTTAAGAACAGCCACAGACTAAATTCAGTTGAAAAAGTACAATTTGTCTCCAACAGAAAATCAAAATTAAATATCGCCGCATTTCACAAATTGCAAAGGAACAGAAGTACATTTATACAAAATAAATAAAAATAAAAAAACAACGAAAGTAATAAATAATTCGCATTGGCAGAATTTGTGAAAATTGCAAATTCTTTTGGAAAATTGACCATTTGTCTTGTCTTGCATCTCGTTTCGACTCCAAACCAGTCTACAAAATGAATAATCTACCAGGATTCAGTTCGCTTCGTCTGCTGCCCTTCGGAGGTAAGCAAAGAAATATGATAGATATATACATATATATTTCCTTTTTTTTTATAATAACAGCACTTGGTCGCTGGCGGCATGCGTTGTCTCAGACGTTCAACACCCAAGCCGTTAGCCAGAATCCAGTTTCCGCTATTTTAAGCACCTATCAATCGGTGCGCTCGCGTTTGATGAAGAGAATGTTGATGGCCATGATGCGAAGGCGCTCGAATCTGAACTTCTTGGCGAAGAGATCCATTGAAGCACATACCCCTGCAGCAGCTGGCCTTGCACGACTACCGGTGACAATGCGCCACTATCCAAAGACACGCGCCCAGAAACGCACCAGCATCGACTATTTCTCATTGATGTTGCCCACCTCGAATGTGTGGACCAGTTTTCATGCGCAGCGCGCCTATGCGACGTTGAGCGATCGCTTTGACAAGACTAAAGTTGTGAAGCGCCCGAAGACACTGATGGATCGGCCATTGATGCCGACGCTGGTCTTTGAGAAGCCGGAAAACGAAGCGAATGAGGGTGTGGCAAATGAGGAGCCCGTCGTTTCGGAAAGCAAAATGGGTCAGGTGCTGAAATTTCTACGCGAGAATGTGAAGCCCAGCGGCAAGGCGGAGGAGAAACCGGAAAAATTGCCAACTCCTTCGTTGCCCATTATGCACATACTCGATAAGAAGGATCCATTGGCCAAGACGCAAACAGCGCAGAACCCCTCGTCAGGCTCCCGACCTCTGCAGCCAAATGTACTGCCCAAGCCCGAGTGGACGAACTTTAATATACGCTCACAAACTGTAGCTGCCACGTATCCGCTGTTGCAGAAATTCAGCACGCCCGAAATGGCCTTCCTGAAGGCAACCAACACTGCGTCCAAGTATCTGGAAACCTTTGAGACACGTCTGCGCGCGTTGCGTCAGTCGCAGCCACTCAAACTGAAATTGCCAGCGACAGTGCCACCGACCACACACAGAAAGAAACACCTGAACTACCGCAGTTCATTCAAGCCACGTTTGCAGTCAAGCCAGGACTCAGATGCTGATGCGGCCAAGGTGACGTCGATGCCGAGCATCAAGGCGCACAAGCGATCGAAGCTGCACAGGAGCAAGCGCACCAAGAAGTCGAAATATTCAGTAATGTTGATGCGGGAACTGGACCAGGACCAGGACCAGGAGCAGCGTCAGCAGGAAACGGGCGATTATAAGGAGCGGGATGATCTGAACAATTTGTTGGGCGATCTATTAAATCAGAGTACGTCCAAGCAGCAAGTTGAGGCGATCGAATTTAATAAGACGGCGCCGCTATTCAAGCTGGTCACCACCAGCATGGAGGGGCGCAGCAAATTGCATACTCGTGCCTTCGAGAAGCAGTTGGAGACGCCGCAGCTGTATCGAGGTCCACCACTAACGCAACGCAGCCAGTCCGGCGTCAATCGGCGTGCCATCATATTGGGCCAGAAGGCGGCGGTGCGAGCTAAATCCATAATGGAGAACAAATTGAGCTTGTTGCTGAAGGCCGACAAGCAGTACCAGGACGACGATGACGATGAGGAGGAGAACGATGACAATAACTAGAGACGGCGGCAAAAACAGCTATAACCATAACCAAAGTACATGACGTGAGACTAATTATACAGTGTGTCCGATCCCCAGTCCCAGCCAACACGAAAAAAATCCAAAATTCAACTCTCTTTCCCAAGAGATCTCATTACTATCTCTTTCTATGCGTATATATATTTATATATATTCATGGACATATTTTTGTATGATGTACGTTCGCCTTGCTATAAAATTCTGGTTATATTGAACAAAAAGATGCCAGTGAATGAATGCACCTTTTCCAATCCATCTCGGCTGTATCCACAAAATTGTCTCCAAATTCGAAATTGATAGAAATATGTCAAATTATTTAAATGTAAATGAAAATTTAGTATTATCTTGATTAGTATTTGTATTTATATACGTATTAAAAGTATTCATTATTAAAATATAGTATTTTAATTATATGAATATAATGTATTCTTATATATGTATTCTTATAGTGTATTTTATAAAGTATACCAACATGGAATATGTATTCTCAAAATATACATAAATATAAAATATTGTATTTTATTTATTTTCCACACTATAATACTACAATGTATTGTAAATATTAAATTAAAAGAATACAAAATAAGTACATAAATGTAAATTTTTGAAATTTTTATTTAGATAATAGTACTTAGTTATAATATATGATGTACATAAATTATTATATTAATGTATGTTATATATATATATATTATTTATAATTTGTTTCAATAAAGTTTTTAATTATGCCAAAATTTTTATTTATTTAGAAGTTAGAGATAATGAAAAATTGATGTAGATATTTACTTTAAAAAACAAGACTTGAAAGTCGAAAAAGATTTCTAATCAAAAATCAATTTCCAATTGGTTTCTTATCAGATATGCAGAAGCTAAAAATGAACGTATAAATATGAATACAAATAATACCTACATATCTGAATATATATAAAAAGATATATCCAACTTCAAGTTATTTGGAAAATAAATGGCTTAAAATATTTTGTCAAAATATTTCCATATTATTCTAGCAATTCTAGAAACATTTGAATAAGACAAAGAAACAAATATGATAGCTATAGAGGGCGCCATTCAGAGCAACAAAGAGAGCAATATTGCAGACTATGATTTATAGCCACACACACACATACACACACTTAGCCATTTTCACCACGTAAACATGTTTATCATAACTGATTCTGTTTACTTGGCCCGATCTAATTATTTCACCAAAACAAGCCTCAATTGGCGCAGCAAACACACACAAAGCGAATGAAAACAAAAACAAAAACAAAAACAACGCGACTCACGCGATGTTTGCAGAATCAACTTAACCCACCATCTCTAACTATCTCTCTCTCACTCTTGCATGAATCAGAGCAACTATTTTTGGTACGCAGTGCGTCGCCAAAGTGCAAGGTCATCCTTCCTTCAGAGGCGCTCACGTGCTTTTGGGCGGCTGATCTCTTGGCAGGCACCCAGCGAATGGAACATTTCACAATTTAATGCAAACTACACAATTCATATTACAATTACAATATATAAATAAAATACAATTGTTATTCTTTTTTTTTTTTGGCCAACGACGCCGGCAACCAAGGAGTTTTTTTTGTGGCTGTCGTGCGACACGGCGCTAAATATCTATTGAACAATTTGACTATATTAAACAATTTGTTGTCGCATTAACAATATCATGAATTATACATGTAAAACTAATTGGATCGAACAAAAACACAGGAAGTCCAAAAACACAAGAAAAATAAAAAAAAAAACAACTTCAAGCTCAACATTTCGCCATCGATTGATGAGATTTTTGGAGTTTTTGTTAATGTTCGATTTGCTGTTGTTATTGGTGTTATTGGAGCTGCATCTGTTGTTGTTGTTGTTTACTGCAGATGATGCTGCACCTTGCACTGTCGCAGCGCCTCATTGAAGCCCTCGCACAGTGACAGATCGGATTGACCCTGGGCGCATTGCAGGAACTGTTTGATCTCCCAAGCACAGGCGCCTTGTGGCTCATTGGGCTGCGCCTGTTGGCCATAGTAGGGCTGTTGCTGCTGTGGTGCAGCCGGTGCAGCGGCAGCGGCTGGCGCTGCTGCTTCCTTATCGCCCGATCCGCTGAACAGCGATGTGAGTCCATGGCCGACGGTATGGCCAATGGCCGAGCCCACGGCAACGCCACCAGCTGTGGCAGCCATTTGCTGGAACATCGAGGGCTGCTGTGGTGCTGGCATGCCAACGGCGCTGAGTGGTGCGGCCATCGGTGCTGGTGGTGGTGCGGCAGCACGTGCGGGCACTGGAGCCGGTGCTGGGGCAGCGGCGCGAGCGGGAGCCGGTGCAGTGCTGCAATACAAAATACAGAAAAAGAAATTATTAAATATATAGTTTATGCATTATTGTTGTTGTCACGCGTTTGAACTTTGCTCGTTGCACAGTTCTCGTCTCGTTTTCCGTGTTTATCTGTTACGTAACGACTTGCGGCACGGAAACTTCCAGAACTTACTCAACATTTCATTCACCCGCATTGCAATTAACGAAGACAAAACAATGCCTCGCATATTGTTGCAACGCAGTTGCAACAAAGAACAAAAGACACTTTCATTTCATGTGTTTTTTTGCGTCATCATCCAATGTCTTTTGTCCAATTGGATTTTCTTACGTTTTATCTTTTTTTTTTTTGTGGCACACAACTTACCGTCTGGCTGATGGTGGGGGGCTTGCAGAACGTCCACGGCGTACCATTTTGTTATTTTCTTTTTACTTGACTTTTTTATTTGAAATTTGTCACGAACAAGTTATTTAGTTATTTACGAGAATTTAACTGTGTTGCTTCGGGTGCTTTGCTTGGTTTTATAAACTTTTCGGCACAGCTAGAGTTGATTGAGTTCATAAATCGATGTTTGCTGTTATCGATGTTTGCGGTGTTGGTAAATTCAAAAACCTTACAGATGCAGTGTTGCCATATCGATTCAGATACATTTGTGTCCGTTATAACGGTTAATGGCGGCGAATTTTAAGCGAATTTCGATTCGCGCATTCATATGTGTTAGATTTACATAAGAAGAAAGGTTAAAATGCGATTAACGCTAATTTTGTTGTTTATTTTTTACTCGCTGCAAGCAATCTCAGCCGATGAATTACTCGAGCTGAGCTGCAGCACAGATGCCCAATGCTTGCAATTCGAAGGTGGCAAATGCATCGATTCCCATTGCATTTGCACGTCACGTGGCGAGAGCGTGGACTGCCAGCCCAAAGATGAAAAGAAAAACAATATCGTTGGCGGTCCGTGTCCCTGCACACTACCCAACGCCGAATGCGACTTACAGACACAACAATGTTTCTGCGCCACCAACTACCTACCCAGCGATGATAGACGGCGCTGCCTGCCGCTGCAGGTGCCACTGGATGGCAGCTGCGAGATGGCGCGTCAATGCCAAGCGTTGGAGACATTTGCCGATTGCCAGACGAAGCGTTGCCTATGCCAGGACGGGTTTGTGCTACACGAGGGCCACTGTCTGGCAGTGTTGGGTGAAAGCTTTGAAATCCATATGCAATTATCCAAATATTGATATTCTCATCTTTGCAGATCTGAGCTGCAACAATGATACCCTTTGCGAAACTGCTGATGCCTCAATTTGCCTGCCCCAGACCGCCAAGTGTGCCTGTGCCAAAGATCTGGTGGCCAATCATAATGGAACTGCATGTGTGCCAGGCGTCGGCTATGCCGCCAACTGCACAAAGACTGCGCAATGCCAGTCGCAGCTCGGCGCCGGCAGCATCTGCGACAGCAACAATCGCTGCAGCTGCAGCCCCAAGCACTATGCCAAGAGAGACGAGAAGCTGAATACCACAATCTGTGAGCCTCGAGTACTCTATGGTGCCTATTGTCGCCGTAACGCGGACTGTCAGCAGATGAACGATGGTGAGGACAAGGTGCTGAACTCTCGGATGGAGTGCAAATGGGGCGAATGCCAATGCCGCTCCGAATTTCAAGTGGTGAATAACGAACATTGCGTTGTGATGGATGCAGCGACAACCACCCAATTATCTTCTCTCTGCTTGCCACTGCCAATTCTAGTTATTTGGCTAATTTATTCTTCGATATAGAAAATGAAAAAAAAAAAAGAATGAAATACAAAGTACACATGATCAATTGTTCTTAAATATTAATTCTTAGTTATTAATTATTTATAATTTCAAAGACCGATGCGAGCGGGTGTCCGACGTGGCGTTGCATTGCCTGGCGTTGCGATCTCCTGCTTGCCCGCCAACTGTTCCTCGCGCAAGGCGGCCAGCTGTTTGCGCTCCTCCATCTCATGCTGGGCCTGCAACATTTGCTCCTCCATCTCCTTTAGATGCTCGGCGGCCAATTTCTTTTTGTCGCGTCCACTGCGTCCCGTCTCCTTCACCGAGAAGAACATCGGACCGAGCTCCGCCAGCCAATAGCCATCAACAGCGGTGGCACACTGCATATACTCCTTGGCAGTCATGATCAGCTCATGGTAGACAACGTACTCGGGCGTGGTGCCCAGTCCGTAAAGCGCCGATGTGGGATGCAAATGGCAGGGCATGCCCGTACGCAAATTCACATATTCGCCGATGCCCTTGAGGCGTGCCGCCTGATAGAAGTAGGCGGAGCAGATGCACTTGCGCACAATGTCCCAATCGGTGCCGCACGACTTGACGTTCATCTTGTGCTGGATCATAATATCCTTTAGCTGCTGGCGTACCTCGCGCACTTTGCGCATGGCCTTGATGTGGATAAAGTGCTCATTGCACCACGTTGAGCTATAGCTATAGCAGGGGGAAAAAGTGAGAGTGAGAGGTTTTGAATATTGTATATATACGAGGGCGGTCACAGAAGTCACTCAGCTGACCAAGATAACAACAAATTTCTATAGCTGTGCTACTTATTGAACCGCCCTCGCATAAAAGCTATTCCTATTTAATTTCTACTCCAACTTACCTGTTCTGCTTCCACTGCAGATAGACATTGAGGTAGGTCAAGTGATCCGACTCCGGCACCTGGAACTTTTCACGCACGCCATCTGCCTCCTCTTCGCGTCCCTTGGGTCGATAGAATATTGATGGCACGGATAACATGGATACTATTAGACAAATAAAGACTCAAATTAGTTCCCACATAATTTCTACATCTCTATCTCTCTAGACATCTCACCTATGATCAGCACCTCGGAGCTGCACTCCATTTGGCAGGACACGATGAGCATTTGACACTGTGGCGGATCCAGCGGGAATTCGGCCATTTGTCTGCCCAGCGTGGTCAAGGCACCGGTATGATCCAGTGCACCTAATATCCACAGTTGGTAAAGTGAATTCAAGATGTTATCCTGCGGCGGTGGATCCATGAAATGGAACTGCAACAGATCAGCCACGCCCAGAGATTTGAGCAGCAACACCGTATTGGCCAGATTGGTGCGCTGAATTTCGGGCACGGTCAGTGCCAGCAGTTCGTCCTTGTACTGGCGCTGCGTATAGAGGCGATAGGCCTGACCAGGACCTGTGCGGCCAGCACGACCCGAACGCTGATTGGCATTCGCCTGCGAAATGGGATAGATCTGGAGGGCGTCCATGCCGATGCGCGGATTGTACACCTTCAGCTTGCAGTAGCCGGAGTCAATCACATAGATGATGCCATCCACGGTCAACGATGTCTCCGCTATATTGGTTGCCACGACGCATTTACGTACACCATCAGCGGACTTCTGAAAGATTTTCGCCTGCAGATCGGACGGCAGTTGGGAGTAGATGGGCAAAATGCTCAGCTCGGGTGCATTTTCGATCTCGTTCAAACGCTCCTCGAGCACCTCGCATGTGACCTCAATGTCCTCCTGGCCGGGCATAAAGATCAGCATATCGCCCTCGTTCGGCGTTAAGTGCACCTGCAGCGCCTGCTTCACCGCCGACTCCACATAATCCTCGCACGCATTCTTGCTGAACATCACATCCACCGGAAATGTCCTTCCAGGTATGGTGAATGTCGGCACATTGCCAAAGAACGTGGCAAACTTGGTCGAGTCCATGGTGGCGGAGGTAACAATCAGCTTCAGGTCATGACGTCGTGCCACAATCTGTAATTGAAACGAATCGAATGTAGGCAATCGATATGGAAACAAGTAATAAAACTCTAGTCGGGTGTGCTCGACAAGGAGATACCCTGAATCCTGAATTAAGTGAAATTTGTATCCAAAACAAGAGTCTATTAAATAAATGTAAAACTAAATGCAAAATTTCAGAACTCTTACTAGAATTATGTACGAGAAATTATTTAAAAACTACATTTTGATTAAGCTTTCAAATCGATAACAATAAAATGCCAATCATTATCGATAACACCTTATAGGATCTGAGATCGAGGCGTTCAAACAAGCGAACAAATGGACTCAGTTCGTCGTCGTGATATATATTGTTCAGAACAGGCATAAGAGGGCGTGGCAGAGCCCATAAAGTATACTTCCCAAAGTCTGCAACGCCTCCTTCTATATGTTACATACATCAGGATATACAATAGAGGTTTCTAGCATTTATCATCTGTATGTCGTCTATAGCTCTATGATTTAAATTTACAAAAGTAATATACATATATACAATCCACATACATACGTATACAATTTCAAGAAATTTGCAATTACGTACATATTTGATGGCAAATCAATTGCATCTAAATCTGATGCTTTCTGGGGCATTCCACTTGCTGTGTGTGGCCTTGGGATGACTGTACCCACCCACCGAAATACATGCGAGCATGACCCAAATCCCGAGCACCGGCCCCAAAGCTGAACTGAACTGAGCTGAGCTGAGCCAAGCAGCATGCACATCAAGTCAAAGTCATCAAAATTCATGTAGCAGCGCAGCAGCAGCAGCAGCAGCGGCAGCAGCAAATATCCTGACTCAAACTGCCCACTGTGTTGAATTGTGAGTCAAAGAAAAAAAGAAGAAGAAAACCCGAAACTCAACACGCAATGCACGAAGTAGTGAGAGGTAGAAGGAGAGAGCGAGAGTGAGAGCGCGAGCAAGTGAGTGTGTGAACGTAGACAACGCGCTCTCTCTGTATTTCAACTCAAGCGATTTAACGATTTCACGAAGCAACGACGACGACAACAATTCAACGATTGCCCATCGTGGCTGGGTGGTGTGGGCGTGCTTGTGGTGGGTTTTGTCATGGTGGCTTTGCTGAGGGGGGGGCGGCCAATGTGCTGTGTCGCACGTAGGCAGCTGAGGATGTATAGTAGTAGATCCTGTGTGCGCCGTGTGAGTGTGTGTGTGTGTATGATTGCATGCATGGCCTGGGCCAAAGCACAGACAAAAAGCTCAAATTGCTGTTAAACTAATTCCGTTGCAGCACCTGCTGCAATAACAGCAACAACAGCAACGAGCTTCGCGTCACGGGCAACTTAACAAGCAAATTGCGCATTGGCTTGCAATGCGGTTAGTAAGAGGTGGGCCAAGCCCACAACTACACACATACATACACACACAGACACGCAAATATACATGTATGTATATACGATGTTTATTATGTGGCTTATCGATATATGCACAGATGTATGTATGTTGTGTAACTACACAAATTACACATATCGCTTACATATTGAGAGTGAAGAGTGTTTTTTATGACAGCTTGCCGCCAACGCCAACGCATTGATTCAAATTTTTATCTGCGAAGCCGAGAGCGTTAAATGACGTTGAATAATATCCCATGCACGGCAATTACGATAGAGCATTTCGATATTATGACAGTTAAATATATGTATATACATATGTTTCTATATATGTATACAGCTCATTTAAGATAAAGCGCAACAAAATCGGAATTTTCTGATAGAAGACGAACCGAGAAGCATGCAAATTCCGTTGCGATGTAGGCATGAATGAAAACTATAATAACTGTAAAGCTAATGAGGTATTAAGCGTTTTTTCTAGAGATTAAAATGTTGAAAAATTATATAAATATGATAATAATTTTTAAATATAATATAAAGACAATAAATATAATATATAGATATAGATAAAAATAATTTTATGCACATAGATAAAAGTTCTAAAATATTTATAAAACAATTTTCTAAACTATTTAATTTAACAGAAAATTAAAAATACTCTATACATATAAGCTAAGGGGGAGTTTTCCGTTGGGAAACGCCCCAAGTTCGCCGATAAGAGCTATTGCTTGACTTGTAAATCATCCAAAATCGAGTCAAATCGAAACTTAATTGAGTTTTTTTGATTGATAACAAATAACTATATGTAACTATACAATAACTATACTATAACTATACCTTTTAGTAGAATTTAAAGTTCCTAGTTATTATGAAATATTAGCTCAAAAGATAATCAAGATTTTTCATTTAAATTTCAGTTGGAAAACTACCAACAAAATTTCTAATAATAAAGCTCCAAAATTATTTAGACTGCATATAGATTTTTGTATATTAAATTGAATAATTTTCTATTTTCCATTTCTATTATTTTGATCCTAGTATTATGTCACCATTAGATGCCATACACTAATATAATAGATATAAAGAAATATAATAATTAAATATTACTCAAAAGTCATTGTGTAATCCATTATTGTGCAAGCACATTTCCATATATGTATCTAGTGTAACCTGCTCAATGTTATTGAATTTAACTCCCCGATTGTAGTACCAGGAACTAATAAAGGTAGCTAAAGTCTATGAGTGTAACACAGAGACCTGATATCAAATGGCTTTATCACTGAACATTCTAGAGTAGCTTGAAACCAAATTGTAATGGGACTCAGTATATTTATATACAGCGATAGCTCTATTTCAAAATAAACGTCAAAATTAGCTAGAGAGCTATCAATAAAGAACCTTTTGGTAATTACTAGAAAAACAAATAAATTTTATCTACAATCAAGTGCTGATTATGGCCGATTGTTAGAATTATTCAAAGATCTCCAGATACGCGGGTGAATTTGTATATATAGAATAATATGATTAGTAAATATATTTAGTTCATCAGATATTGGTGGTGTTATAAAAAAATAATAAAATATATAAATATAAAAAAATATAGCTACAAATAATTTTTGAGTCTGAGTTTTCCAAGTGGAATGTAGAAATATATGGAAAAATATGATTCATAAATCTAATAAAAATAATACATGTATTTAAGCGTTCATATGAAATAAGCAGAAAATAGAACTAAATAAAAAGTCTTTAGTTAATAAAAAATAACCAAAATAATATGATTGTCAAATTCTGATTCCTTACACTACATATAATAATTAAAATAAAATGTTTAATGAATCTACTTAAAGTTCTTAAGATGTCAACAGGATTACATAGAGGAATAATTTGATTTGTGAGTATACTTAGGGGCTCTTCAGATTATATAGAATAATAAAAATAATATGATTAGTGAATCTACTTGAAAGTTCTCTAGATTAGATAGAATATAAATATATTATATAAATATATACATACTTATTTATAAATATATAAAATGATAACTGAGTCCATTCAAAAGTTCTTTATACATCAGTGAGATCATATTGAATAATAATAATAATAATAATATGATAAGTAAATCTACCTAAAAGTGCCCCAGATATCAGTGAGTATATATATATATAGAGAATGTGTCATATGCATTATGACGGCGCTAAAGCTAAGAATTTGCTATCGGGAATCAAACTAAAAATATTTAATGTTACTGATATAAACTCCATTTGTAAATAGAAACTTGGACTACAATCGAAATCAGTTTAATGAGCATTAAACGAAATTTTTAATTCGATTGGGCGATAAATGAAATATGAGTGGAAAATATTCAGAGTGTGCACGGCAAGGTCGTCTATTGGCCCCACCTATAACACTAAAATTGGATGAACTTTGAGCAATATTAATATTGTGAGATAACTGTGCTCGACTCAATATGCGACATTGCATCAGCTGGATTAACTGTATAATGACTAAGACAAATCACGAGCTATAGAGGAACACATACATACGCACGTATGTATACATATATACAGCTGATACTGTAGTCTTATTTGATTAGAGTTTTTTTTTTCTTTCTTATAAGCATTTAGTGCTTGTCTTTATGAATGTATATCAATGTGTTGGTACTACGAGTTCCATTTATTATTATTATTTTCATTATTATTATTATTGTTTTTTTTTATTCGTTTCGTTTTTAGTATGGAATGCAGTATATCAATCTTGATAGCGATAAGATTTTTTTTTTTTTTGCCAGTGAGCCACTTGAGTCAGTTTGCGACTTTAATCGAAACATTTACATAAACACAATGGGAGGCAGAGAGGGAGAGAGAGAGAGAGAGAGGAGAGACAGATTTCTGCAAAGGGAATATCAGTATGTATGCGCACATCTATCATACAGTATCTGTTAGCAGTAAATGAACGATGTGCTCGCCGTGCATCGGGAAACAGGAAATGCGCATTTTGGTTGAAATATTCAATAAATTGATAAAGCTCGACTCGCAGCTCATCAATCAATGTTTTTTTTTTTATATCAATTCAAAATAAATAATAAATTAAATATATATTTGATACATTTGGTATATATGCACATATATGATATATAGGAAATGCAATTGAAAAAATGCAAAAATCTCATTTAAAAAAAAAATATACAAAACATTTTCGTCGTCATTTGTGGAATTTGATGGGCACAGAGCCAATAAAAATTCTTAGATGAGAATCAGGCCAGACCGCGTTACATATATAAACTAAACAAAAAAAAAAAAAATATACAAATTTTTATATACCTACAGAGACGAAAATAAAAATAAAAATAAAATAAAATGAATTACTAAGGCGTAAATTATATTTTGACAAACTTATTTTGATTGAAGGGCATTTTGTTGGAATTCTATAGATACTATAGCTATATAGTCCAAAGACTTGACATATTTATAGCCATAGCTATATGCACATATAGTAAAATGACTAGCTAAGCATATGAAATTAGTCAAGTGACGCTTATCTATGTAGTTTACGAGTTGTAGCAAATCATTTTTATATATTACACTCGGAAACTATGATATAAATATATACATATATAAGAAAGAGTATTTATTTATTGTTATTATGGGGCATTGACGTTTTCCGTAATACCCATGAGCTGTCAAAATTTATTTGTCTGCTCTTGATCTTGAGACTGGAAGTGCAAATGGACAGATGGACGGACTGGACTCACGCGACTCGCCAATTCTAATTAAATAATATACATATAATTATATATCTGTCTATATATTTATATTTATATATTACAATCAGAGAGGTTGTGTCAGTATAATCAGGGCAATTAAAAATACAATTTATGCACATGAAAATTTATGTGCAGATAAATAAAAGAAATTATGTACTTAAATGTTAAATATATGGGTTATACAAATGTGTATAAGATAGGTATAAGAGATTATGTACTTGAAATATGTTTATATGCATATTCATAGCTTTACTATATAGTAGATAAAATGCCAAACAAACGCAAACATAAAGACAAAGTCAATGTCTGTTCAGACAATGCTCCTTACACCGAGAAAAAAAAAACAGGGTATTGCAATTATCAGTCAAGAAAATGTAGACAATATATAAAGGGAACTGAATTAGTTAGTTAATTATATATGTAAGTAGTTTTAAAGAGGGATAGTCCGTTTTTTATGACCAGTCTCAGATAAAGCTTTACCTATGACAATTTTGACATGAAACATTTTAATTTTCTTTTTTTATTTCAATTTGTATTTTTTGTTTTATTTTGTTTGCCTGGCGCCAACGAGCAAATCTATGCGATATGTCTGGCCATATAATTGATGTTTACATGCAATTTTCAGTGCATTTGCATTGCAAACTGTCGGCTGAGGCGAGTGAGTGGGAAAAGCTTTAGCGCCTGAGTCTGATGAACTGAGTGGGCAGCTCTGTTGGGCGGGCGAACGCCGTTGGGTTGAGTACAGCAGCACGAAAGCAATTTTACAATTTCTCAGTGGCAGACTCAAAACTTGCGGTGACAAAGCGGCACGAGTTGACAGAGAAAAAGAGCAAGAGCGTGAGCGAGAGCAGTGAGTGGTGAATGACGAATGGTGAATGGCGAATGTTAAGTGGTGAGTTTCGTGCGCTGCTTTTTGGAGGTGTGGCAATTTCTACATACGAGCAGCAATTCTTCATTCTTTTTTTTTTTTTTTTGCAAAACTACCTACAAGATGTAAACAAAGCACACAAACACACAGACACATATTCAACTAAACACACACCCACACGCCCACACACAATAAACAAATATTTTGCACGAGCAAAAACACGAGCCAACAATACAAAAAATAAAACAAAAACAATCGCAATGCGAATTATTTATGTACGTATTTTAAAACAATCATAAAATTTCGTGGCAAAACACAAGAACAACAATAAACGCAATCAATGCTCGAAGATATTTTGCATATTTTGTTTTTATCCGCATATTTGCAAGGCAGAACAAACGGGCTAAAGCAAACAATGAAGCCGCAAAACGAGTTATGAGCAGCAGATGCCGATGCCGATGCCGATGCCGAAGGTGAATAACACCATAGCAGCAGTAGCAGCAGCAGCCCGAACACGAGAGAGTGTGTGCCTGTAAGATAGAGGGAGAACGAAAATGCGCGAGAGAGTTAAAGAGAAAGACGGAGTGAGATGCAAGCTGTGGGCAGAAGGAAGCTTGAAACTCGAAATTGCCCATCTGCTCGCTGAGCACTTCTTTTTTATTTTACAATTCAATTTAATTTATTCACAGGGCTTGTCCAACAATACGAATAACAATAAGCAGAGCTTAAACAGCTGTTGCAGGTCCTTTTCTTCCGCCATGTGCCAACTACACACATATGTATGTACATGTGAGTGGTCTCTTCACACTAACACACATACATCCATACACACCTCTTAAAGCGGCAACAGGAAGAATTCATACATAGATAAGTACATAATGTATGTATATGTATTTATTTTCTGCGTTCAGTTTTTGGTTATTGCTGTTATTGTTGTTGTTGTATTCGCTGTTTTGTCTCACAATGTTGCGCGCGTTTTATGATTATCTAAAAATAGCTATAAGCAAAGCACATGACATGCGCTGCTGAAGCCGACGCCGACAGCGGCGCAAACTTTGACGTCGAGTCGTCGCAAACGTCAAACGGTTGCGTTGCGGTTTAGGATTACAAATATATACATACATATATATGTATGTATGTATGTATGTATATGTACAAATATGTACACAAACAATAACAAAATACAGCCACAGGTGGCTGGCAAAAGCGAGCTTATAAAATGCCTCGCTGAAGCCGTGGCTTAAAATTGCCGTTGTTTACTTCCCTTTAGATACATACACAATTACGTTCGCAGAAATATATGCTACAGAAAGCTTTAGCTAACCAGAGCTTTTTCGAAGCGTTTGGTGCGCATTACAATTCTATTCTATTTTTGTATTGCTGTACTTCTGTGGCATTTTATTGAACGTGCCAAGCTTCAAGCTTTCAAAAGCTTAACAGTTGCTCGCAAATAATGACGTTTATCAAATTGAATCAGATTCCAAGAAGAGCCTTTGTCAATTTCATTGTAGTAAAACTGTTTTGACTAGACACTCAATTGAAAGTGTATGCGTGTGTTGTGTGTAAGTGCGTGCTCTTTCATTCTCTTTTAGTTACTTTTACTGCGATACGACTCCTATTTTGCTGCTGTTTACTTAAACCTGGTTAAGCCGGACCAATGCATGCAAAGCGAATCAGAGCAGCGAAACAAAACAAAATGGAAATAGCTTTGAGTATATCTGACATGAAACCAAAGTCCGGTTATGGGCAGATATCGATGGCATTTGCCAGCGAAAAGCGCGCTGCGAAGCCTTTAAGTCAAAATATCTTACAAATTATACAAAATACATAGACAAAAACAAAGAACGCAAATAAAACACGTTTTTTTTTTTTTGTGATTTGCTTTAGATACACACGTAGATAGGTTAGATAAATAACTTTAAATGAATGTTTAAATATGTATATGTATGTATATGAATGTATGAATGTTTATTTTAGTTTTAAAGTTTTTCATTCGAAATTTAGCGACGTACTATAAGTTGATGAAGCAAAGAAAAAAAAAACAGTTTTGAATGATTTGCCCGCAGTGGAAAAGCCTAAAGCAAACAACAACTAATATGAAGCCGCACAAGGCCGGGTAACTTCCGCTAGTCACACTTATACATACATACATATGTACATGTTTCATGCAGGCTCTGAGCAGCCACTGGCCAAAAGTGAACGCTGAACAACCAAATTAGCCGATTGGACTATAATAGACTGTAAAATGAAAACAAATACAGGTGGTTTAGCTCACATTTTGTTTAACTATTGGACACACACACATACACATACACGCGGACGCACAAACACACAAAGGGCCAGCCAGTGAGTGCGAGAGAGAGAAAGATCAGGCGCGCGGGCGACTGAGCAAAACTTTAACCGAGTGCATAAAACAGATAATAAATATACACACATACATACATACATACATCGTATTCATATGCATGCATGTAAGTGTGCGTGTGCATAACAAAGATAAACAATGCACACAATGGACACAACGAATTCTGCATACGGTTTCTTAATATCCAAACGGTACTTTCGAGCTGGGCATAGCTAATGGGAGCATTGCAATCAGTGATGGCATTTTCAATAGAGATGCGCATAATTAGATTTACTCGTCAAAATGGGTAAATTAAAGCAAATTTCAAGAGGTATTCTGTTGGCTTGAGTTAAAATATTTAAAATAAAAATATATGTATAAAATGTAAATATAAACATTTTTTTACATGTATTAATATGAGATAAATAATATATATATATATATATATATATATATATATATATATATATATATATATATATATATATATTATATTATATCGAAATTTCTTTCCTTTCTGCAATACATTAAAAACAATTCCAATTATAATTGCTTAGCTGTTAAGCTCCACATTCTGCTAGTAGTATAGGCATATCAAGTATCTGCTATACATATTTATGTTTATATTTTTATTATTTTTTTTATCTACATATTTTTTAAATTTTTATCTATATACATTTATTATTTGTTGTAATACAGTTTAGACAATCTATCTATGTGAACATATTTATCACTGAATTTCATTAATGAATTAAGTTTGCAATACAATTTAATTAAATAGCATGACTAAAACGTATCGATTGGATTAATGAACTTAAACAATTAAGACCATATCAATTAAAATAATCGAACAAATTGTTCATACGAGATGTAAACCACGTATTCAATTTAAATAAAAATCAATTCCTAGAAATCCAAATAGATCTAAACGGAGCTAAGATTTTGCAAAAAGGGAATTGTATCAACAATTCTAGACATTCAATTTTCTAGGTCTTGCTCTTGAATGTTTATGTTTATTTCACAGATAAACAATGTTATATTTATATATATGTTTATGTATATATGTATGAATTTATTGCGGCTAGTTGTATTTGGCTGTTGCCGCTTTTGGTGCGTAGGTCAGTGCACATTCATTCGCGTTTCATAGCGTAAATGGTTAATAAAAACTACAATTACAAGCAGGAAAAAAACAGATGAAATGAAGTCGAATTTCGAATGCACTTTGACTATGTTTTGTTGACATATATTTTGACATGAACAAATCATAACATTTATAATTCACTCAGCATTCATGTTTTTTTTTTTTTTTTGTTCAGCTGAGTTGTTACAGAAATCATTCAAAATAGAAGTACTCGAATGGCAAGGTATCTAAAGTGCAACACTCTTAATTAGGCTAACAATTGCAAAGCGCTAGGTGAAGCAGAAGTAGAGCAGAGGCAGAGGCAGAGGCAGCGGCAGAAGCAACGGAAGAGCCAGGGGCAGAGGCAAAGGCAGGGGCGTCGGCAGGTGGAGGTGATTCAAAATTGTAACTGCGGCGACGGCGACGGCGACGAGTGAAATGTAGAAATGCTTTAGACCGATACTGAAACCGCGCAGCAGCTAATTAAACGCAGTTGAGCTGAGCGGCGCAGCAGTCAATTGGTAGCGAAAATGCGACACGGCATAATCATGGGACCCCCGCCACTTAGCCCTCCCTTTCCCCCTCCCCCTCTCACTCCACGCCCCTTGCCCAGTACCCAGCACCCCTGTGTCCCAATGCCGACAAGGTTAAACTATAAATAGATATGGAGAATAACAAGCAGCAATAATAACAACAACAACAGCAGCAGCAACAACAACAACAACAACAACTTGTAGAGCTGCGCGTATTTATATCAAAAGCAACAACAACAAGAGCAACAGCGATGACGACGACGTCGACGTCGACTTCAGCGTCGACTGTGAAATACTCGAATAAATAAATGAAAAACCTGAAACAATTTGTAGAGAGAAACGTTTTACGCGACGCTGCAATACAGCTAAAATACCCTGTAATTTATGTTTGAATGGTTAAGTATTTATATTTATAAATATAGATTTTTATTTATTAAATTTTAATTTTAATTTTAATTTTGTTATATTTAATAATAAAATATTGTTTTTTTTTTTTTATTTTTATTTATTTATTTATTTTTTATTTAATTTAATAAATATAAAATTTTTTTTATTTCAACTTTACTGCCTCCGTCTGCTCAATCAAATCAACTCTAGTAGGGCTACAAATATTCTCAGCCTCAACCTATTTTGATAATATCTTGTTAATTCAATGTATGTATGTGGGCAAACAGTGCGCCGTAGCGACAATGACCTTGGTAAGGGTAAACGAAATGAAAAACTTGAAACAAATACAAAAATAAAATAAAATATGAAAATATGAAATGAAATAAAAAGCATTGCAACGTCTGCAGCGACGCGTCGCAGTCGCCGTCGCCGTCGCCGTCGCCGTTTTCGTTCTCGTTGTCGTTGCCGTTGCTTGGCCCAGTTTTAAGCTTTGGCAACTTAATAGGTCAAATTAATTGTCGTTTGCGATGTCCCAAACGTAACTCATTGCAGAAGCTCACACACACACACACACACACAGGTTATGTGTGTACAAATGAAAGCTGCGACGTCGCAGCGAAAAGCTTTCGCAAGCCTTTGAATTGATGGCAAAGCCCGACAACCCAAAAACGATTGTCCAGTGTAGGCTAACCCACACACGCACAACTAGTAAGAGGGAGAGAGAGAGAGAGAGAGATTGTTGAGCGTGGTTTTGGGGCGACAATATCGATCTGCATGTCTAAAGGCAGCGCACTAATCGTTGTATGGCCTCCTCCGATAATGTGATTATAGGATTGACAATGCCAATGTCCAAGTCCATCTAGCTCTTAATACACAGAGGTATAGATAATGAGAGAGAGAGAGAGAGAGAGAGAGAGAGAGAGAGAGAGAGAGAGAGAGAGAGAGACATGCACACTTTTGCATGCATTTATATACCAATTGATATGTATGATAGAATATTCACTTAGGAATTCGTTGCGGGCGCACAGTTCTGAACACGCCCAACTCTCCTCTCACAGCACCATTTTAGAATTCAAATGGGGGCAATTTCAGGTTCTGATTGCAACCGTAGATATTTGTTTACTATAAATTGTCAACAGCATTTGAGGTGCAAATGCACCCAATTCAAATAGACAAATTTTATATTTGTTTTTGCTTAAGAGACAAATTTGTTTTTTATCTATTTGCAAGTTCCTGTGCACTCGAATAATTCTACATACATATATGTACATACATATATGAATATATATATTTATGAATATATATATTTATGTAAATACATATATATATATATATAATCTTATGTATAATTAGCTATAGATCCGCAAGTTTTAGCAGATGAGCTGATAACTAATATGTTTATGGAACTGCCTAAACAACTTGTGAATCCTAACACTTATCTGTAAAGCAATGAAAATTTCTAGACATGAGAATTGCATAGAAGGCAGATGCATTATACCAACTGGCGCCTCGGGTAAAAAGTTCGATAAAATAAATTTCTCAACCAATTTCAACTCTTTAACTGAATTTATAGACAAATATGAGACAAAGGCAGCCATGGCACAGTGGTCGAATGTAGCTCAAAGTTTATTAAATTAAGGATGTTGTAGTCTTATGGGAAAACAATGCTAAGTAAATGATAGTATATGAGAAAAAACAGAGAGAAGAAGAAAAGACTCTTATATATATATATAATAAAAACAATAAATAAATAAAAAATAATAATAATAACAAAAGATCGTTTATATGATAAATATTTAAAAATTAAAAAAAAAAGGATTTAATAAAAAATATATGAATAAAATTTAAAAAATGTAAAAAATTAAATACATATAATAAATATATAGGCATATGATCCTTTATATGACAAATTATGGAAAAAAAAATACAATTATATATGTATATGTGTGTTATATATGTATTTATAAACATAGATACATACCTATGTGCATATACATGTATGTATATATATAAAATTTAATACTTAATAAGCTCTCAGCTCTATATGTCTAAATACAAATAATACATACAAAATACATGTATATACTTCTGTATGTACATTTAAACAGTTATGTATGCCTGTTTTGAAGCATATTTATTATTACTATTATTACTATGATTGCAATCAATCATAAACAAATAATTAACAATTGCCGATACAATAAAAATGATCATATTTCTTCTTATGATAAACTAAATCAATCATTTGTACATTTATTTTTGGAGCTGCCTGGCATGTGACGTGTGCGCACACACACATACATAGACACACATAGAATTGTACATGGTACATGTTAAGCATTTTGTTGTGCTGAGCGTGTCGGAGCGCAAAGGCAATGAAAATAACAACAAAAACTACGCCGTTAACAAAAAATTTCAACAATATACATTTTCTTATAAGAATAAGAAGGTCAGGCAGCCAGTGATGTCGCTGTTGGCGTCGCAGTCACGACTGACGTTGTCAGCGCCGGCAGAGGCACGCGGCAGCGACGTCGATTGCGGCTACGACGCTAGCGTCAGGTAAGCGTTTTAGTAACTGCATATGCGACAAGCACATAATTAAATTGATATCCCAGCAATTAAAGCGATAATAAATAACAATAACGAAGCAACTGTAATAACAAGAAAATACAAAAAAAAAACATTTATAGTAGAGTATAACAACATAAGGCGCAAAGCCTAACGGAACGTGCAACAAGCCCGTCGCCGTAACAACGTGAGTACAACGGCAGCTTCGTAACTCACCACACCAAAGAGAGTGAGAGCAAGAGAGCGAAAATACGAGCGCAAAGAGAGCGAACGAGCTGCAGACAACGACCACATCGACGACAACGACGACGACGCAGCCGACGACTCGTTGGCTAGCTGACAAACCGAAACCGGCTTTGGTTATAAATAAACCTTTGCTATGCTGGTATTTGGCTTTCGAGTCTCTAGCGGTGCAGTAGCAGCAACAGCAGCAGCAACAGCGACGAACAAAACAGAAAAGCAACAAACGGCGTTCAGGCGAAAAACACGAACTTACCGAAACGAAATCGCTGTGAAAAGAAAATATATAAAAGAGACACAGACCAAACCACACAAGCAAAATTTACAGACACTATCGGGCATAGAGTTTTGTTTTTGAAAATTGTTGTTTTTATTTTTGATTGAAGCACTGACAACAATTTGTGCTTCTATTTTATCATTTTTATTTAAATACAAGCAGCATTTCCAAAGCACTTGTGCTCTATTTATTTGTATATATATTATTTTTTTTTCGTGTTGTCTTGCGAAAAGACAAAACAAAAGCAAAGGAAACTTTAATTGGAGCAACATCGGGCCAAAGGCGCACCAACGATAAGCGGGCGCATAAAAAAAAAAAAAAAAAAAAAAACAAACGAGAAACGCATTAGAAAGAGAAATATAAAAAAAAAGGAAAATTAAAGAAAAAGGGGATTAGAGCTAAACGCGCGCGCACTGTTTGCAAGTGTGAATAAGTGAAAGTTACACGCGCGTGTGCAACGACATCGGCCACGCCCACGCCCACACCAAAGGTACGCCACACCGCCCACAGATAGAGACAATGAACCGATCAAACAGTTTTGTCAGCTCACTGAAATGGTGGCCACTGCAGGGACACAACAATCAGGCAACGCCACCAACCAACGCCGACCGAGCAGCGTCGAATGGCAGCAGCAGCGCCGGCTATTCACAATCGGCGCCCAGCTCTCCCACATCGAATTGGCCGCCGTCGCTGCAGCTGCACCATCCCCACCATCATCATAAGCTGAGCGTCGGCGCCAATGTGAACGCAACATTTGGCAGCAGCGTCGCCGTACAAAAGCTGCGCGAATCCAAATGGTTCAAGCCCGAAGAGCATCGGATTTTCTGCGCCGTAGTCGAATGCGGTTTCATTGTGGAGGTGCGCAGCAGTGCCGCTGCCAAAGCGGCCGCTGCTGCAGCCGCTGCCGCTGCTGCGGCGGCCGCGGCCAGTGATGCCGATTCCCTGGACATTGATTGCCCGGTGCTCACACTGGCGCCGCCATTGATAATACCACGTAACGGCAGCAGCAGCATAAGCTTTCTCGAGACGCAGGATGAAAACGAGACGCCGGTAGCGTCATGGTACGGCATCGTACTGTGCAAGGTGGCCAAAGGTGAGTACAGAAAATACGAAGAAGCGAATGGGGTGAGGGAAACAAAAAAAAAAGAGCTTTTCTCTGCTCTAGCTGTTGTAGCGTGAAAAGCTCATGTCAGTTTCAATTCGGACAAAAAAAAACCTGTGCAAAGTTGTTTGTTTCTTTTTTTTTTTTTTCCTAATTCTTATGGCCCATTTAAGTGTCTCTTCGTTCTGTTCTTGACCCAAAAAAAAAAAAAAGAAGATTGAAACAAAAACTGCTTTGATATCAGTTTTTCTTACTCTTGAGGATGATTAATCACACTGCAGACGTCAGAGCAATTAAACTAATCTCACAAGTTCGGCACATGCTGATATTTCAAAATGACATTTCACAAAAATCAACAAATTTTATACAATGCATACGTATGTATGTGTGTTTGTGTGTATTGTATACATATATGGGCGCTTTTTATCTAATCGAAGACAACAACAACAACTTTCGAGTACGGCATACAAGAACAATGAACACTTCTCAGCGCTTTGAAGAGGCAGCAAAACAGAGCGCCAGCAGCGCAGCGGCAGCAACGAACTTTGCGACGTCGCGTTTCGCACGCACGCATTCACAGTCACAGTCACTTACTCGCTCACTCACACACACACAGACACAACACACGCACGCACGCACGCACCCAAACAAATAGTATACATATACACGTACGCAAGCATACAATGTTTCGCTCTCACACTTGCTGCAGCTACATGACCATTCACAATGCTGCGCTGACAGCTGCCAGAACATTCCATTTGTATGCGTGCGCAGAGCGAATAAAAAATGTAAACACACGAATAATTTAAATATTGCTGGACAATGTGCGCCTTGTCAAAGGCAGCAGCAGCTGAGCAACAGCATCATGTGCTTTGAGTCACGCATACTGTTGTTTTTTTTTTTTTGTTTTCTGTTATTTTGCTACTGCTACTTTGCCATCCGCACGTTCGCCAGCCTTTTGAGGTCCCATTCCCAGTCTTGTGATGTGTGGTGAACTTGTTTTCTCTTCGCCTCAAAAGCTTACTTTACATTGTGACAGACAGACAGACACTCACCACTGCGAAGGCGACTGTTGCACCTCGTGCTGCGTACAATTCACCAGATATGGCGATGGGTGTTTGGCGTTTGTTTGCAAATGCATATACATGTATGTACATATATGTGTATTTATATGTGAGTGCGTATATGCGTTTATGACTGTAAAGCTTTTCATTTTAATTACATGCCGTGTGGTGATTATCCTGTACATTGACATGACAAAACAAGCTGTTATTAGCATGCGTACATGGTGAAGAGGGACGCATATACATACATACATATGTATGTATGTTTATTCATGCACTGACAGTGGTATAAGATAATTCCTCTTAACAGCTTATAGAAATGTTTGCTCATCTTTTATGAGCAAACTCAATATATACATATATACTATATATAGATTTGTTAGACAGACATGCTGATAAGAAACACTGCAAGCGTGATTAACAAATGTTCATGTAATTGCTGGATTTTAATAGAATCGTATGCTGTGCGTGACGTCACATATAAATAACGCTTATCTGGTTCGCCTGAATAAGGCTTATCGCCGCCAATACGTACACAAAGAAACCCAACAGGTGCCGCCTTGTAATAATACGTTCAATGAACCATAAAGAAAGAAAAATTAACATTTATGAGCAATCTGTAGATGAGCTCATTTCAAAGTGTGCTCGGTTTGCCTCTGCCTCTGCCTCTTCCTCTTTCGAATGAGCACACAGTTACATGCATATGTACATACATTTTTCCCACGACCTGCGATCACAGTTTACAGTTATTTTGTGATGAAATCTATATGAATGCCTAGGCGATTACATATTTAGCTGACATAAGACATGAACAGCGCAGACACCAATGCAACTTAAATAACCATCAACGAACCCACAGTCCGACCCCCCTCAACAAGTCGTCCACACACTGTGGGGCAAACAGTTTAAAATGCTCGCAAATTAGTTGCGCATGGCAAATGCTTAAAACCGTCCAAACAAACACAAAAACAACAGAAGAGTGGAAAAAAGTGTGAGCAAGTATTAGCGATGCTAATTATAGATGATTAAAACTCATGTCATTCATTCATACAAATAAAAATTAATAATAAAAAATATAAACAAAAAGAAAAAATTAAATACAATTACGCAACTAAAGCAAAAACAATGAATTATTGCTGTTGGTAATGTGTAATAGCAGTCTAGTTTATGATATAATACGAAAGAGTAAAAAAGAGTAAACAAAAAGTTAAAGCAGTTAAAGTTACATACAATACTATATCTAAAAGATTTACTTGTTACTTAAGAGACTTGTTAAATTTACTTAGTTAAAAAAATATATACATAATTCTACTCAGATATTTCTCCAAACACTAATAGTTGTTGAGTTCGTTTTAATTGCTGATTGTTAAAAGATTTAAATTCTGTGATTAATTTAACCTAAATTCAGTAATATTTAATTATAAAGTAATAACTTATTGAATTTAAAGGTAACCTAAATTTTAAATTATTTTTAATTTTTTTATTAAATTATTTTTTTTTCTTTCTAAAAAATTCTTTCTATAAAAAGTATCTTCTTATTATTTGAAAAAAACAATTTTTTTTGTTTTTCGTTTAAATTCACCTGTTACAAGATTTAATTAAGTTCAGTATTTAATTCAAAATAATAATAAATACATACTGAATTTAAATATTTTTACAGGCAGAATATATATACATGTGTACGAAAACGAAAAATACATATATAATTGATTTCTTAGAAATTACTTAGGAAAAAAATTTTTTTTCAGAAAAAAATATTATCTTGCGCTAAATTGTGAAATTAGAAATTGCATTTACATTTCGAAATTTGATTTCTATCGACATCG
The DNA here is from genome assembly GCA_035047405.1 of Drosophila stalkeri. Lineage (NCBI taxonomy): Eukaryota > Metazoa > Arthropoda > Insecta > Diptera > Drosophilidae > Drosophila > Drosophila stalkeri. The sequence continues at coordinate 9,555,196 of JAWNPR010000061.1, read as the reverse complement.
CTTAGGATAATCGATTGCAGTGTGTGTGCGGCCTGCAGCAGCTAGCAGTGTTGTATAACAATTTAATTTGAAATATGTATATGACAAATGGGCAACGCTGCAGCAATTTAAACGAATCAATTGACAGGGAATGCAAGTGCACCTGTTTCTGTGTGTCCGAATTGAGATTGTCATTTTGAATTGTTTTAATTGATGGCCAATAGACAATATTGATAATAATATTAATGTGTGTGTGTGTGTGTTTACAGACAATAAACCAAAACCGGAAACTATTGAGATCTATTCAGTGAAAATACGAGAGAACGGAACCTACAAGCTAATCAAAATGTCATTGGCCGACATCTGGAGCCACGGCTGGGAGTTGCGTATCAATAATTTCGCTGACAAGGAGAAAACGCCGCACAACGAAAAAGACATACGCAATCAGGTAAATGTTCAATATATATTTAAAAACCACATTTTTTTTTTTTTATTAATTTAAATTGTTTTTCTTGTAGGTGTCGCTGGCACGCAAGGCCAAACAGAGTCTTTGGAATAATAATAAGCATTTTGTGTACTGGTGCCGTTATGGCAGTCGCCAGCAGGATGTGCGCAAGCGACAGGTAACGACGAGTGCGAATCACGTGCTGCTGCATTTGATCAACTGATAAGCGACGCACCTATATACATTTAGCTGTATATAGGTAGTATCATATTTCTGTATATTCCAAATTGCCCGCCACACACACACACAGACATATACATAAACACCTTGTTATAGTTGCAGCAGCAAAGCACACACACACACGCACTTGGCCAAAGGAAAAAAAAAACACACACACACAAAAACCAAAACAAAAATTGTAATTGAAATATTCAACATTCATATATGCATATTGATGTAATGTATATGTATGTACGTGCATTCGACTGAGCTATGCCAAATTTAATATATATAAACATACATATATACATGTTGATATATACATCTATGTATATATGTGTCTATATGTATATGTTAACTGATAAATCGCAGCGATTTAACAAAACAAGCATTCATTTCTCATCAATTGCATTTTGTGTCTGGCTACACAGCAGCAGCAGCAGCATTGGCGCATTAATGTGCCCAATAATTATTATAATAATAATAATAATAATGATTCTAATATTTATAATATTCAATTCAATTCGCTTGTGTTAATTGATTAACGCAAATGTGACAATTCTTACAAGTAATCAAATATATCTTGCAGATGTCCGAGTGCGTGAAATGGGGCAGCGTTGGCATGAATGCGGGCATGTTGCTGGTGCTCAATAATAGGCAAAAGTGCCACTCCCACTCAAAGTAACTAACACACACACACATACACACAATGCATACTTATAAAGCATATGAACACACATACATACATATACATGTCTTCATAATGCTTGAAATTCTTCTTCTGAGCGAAACAAAGGAGAAACAAACAAAATCCAAAGCAAATTGTGATAAGATAAATCATAGTTTAGCGTCAAACAAATGCAAATATATGTATATTTATTAACATATGTTTACTATGTATGTATATGAACAATATATGTATATATATGCAGAAGAAACGACAACAAGAACAACAGCGAGTGTTAGAGTAGAGCAGGCTCTGAATTTGTTACTTTATATAATTGGCAGTATTAGATTAAAATGAAAAAAAAAAAAAATATATATAATAATAATAATAATAACAAAAAGTGGCTAAGGTAGCGTGCACACACACACACACACTCACACCTACACACACACACCTACACACACACAAATTTGCTGTTGCAACTTCAAGAGCAAAGAAAAGAAGCAAAATACAAATTATATTGAAATTTGTATATTTGACAGAGAGAGAGACACACTGTGAAATTCGAAAAGACTTATTAACAATTTGTTGTTTTTTTTTTTTTATTATTATAATTATTATTATTATTATTATTATAATTATTGTCATTACTTTAATGATGTATTATAGCTATTATAATATAATTATTATATAGAAATATATATATTATTATGTTGTCATAGAAATATGAATAATCGAGCAGGCATTTTTGTTTTTCGTTTTCAACACAAAACAAAAACAAAATGTAAGCAAACATGGCGTTTTTTTTAAAACAATTTTGCTGCAGCATACTTTTGTGCGCTTGCTTAATTACACTAAATAAGCGCGCTGCACATATTCTCCACACACACACACAAAGTCACCACACCTCAATTCATGCATTGCGCGTAACGTAACGTAACGTAACGTCAGACAATTAGTTTGTAATGGATAACATTCACACAGACACAAACACACACACACACGGCCACATATACATACATAAATATATATATACACGTTTAACTATATACTATGTACTTTTTGTTTTTAGTCACTTAAGCAATTTTTAAAATATTTATATATATTATATATACTATATGATAATATATACATTTGGCAATGTGAAATTTAAATATGAAATGTTTGTAAAATGCTTTATATTTGGATATTATTAAATGTTTACCAACGGACAAAAAATTTATTAGACTTTTATTTAAATGAGGTGAAAATTAGTATCTTTTGAAGGTTGAGAAATGCTACAAGGAAGTAAATCTAATTATATTTTGTTTATAGGCTCTCAGCAAAACTTTGTAGACTTTCTTTTAATGTTAGGAAGCTTGAGATAAAATTCATTATTGCAAGCTTAGATTTTAATCAAAACTTCAACTTTTCTTGACATTAAGCAACGTAAGATAAAACTATTTTTTCTAGCTCTCGATTTTTAGCAAAATTATGTTGATTAAATAACACGGGGAAAACCTAATTTATTTCCATAAAAATCTAGGGAAATACAGTTAAATTTAATGACAATCGGACAACAAAAACACTTAAAACTTCCATCAGATAAAGTAAATTGGAAAAATGCACAGGTTGAGGTGAATAAAGATTAACAACACACACATGCTTGAAACTCACCTCACGCAGCAATCCGAAGAGCACGTCCGTGGAGAGTGAACGCTCGTGCGCCTCGTCCATAATGATGGCCGCATAGCTGTCCAAATCGGGATCGCGCAAACTCTCACGCAACAGGATGCCATCGGTCATGTACTTGATGACAGTGCGCTCCGAGGTGCAGTCCTCGAAACGTATGGCATAGCCAACATCCTCGCCTGCAAAAAGAGATGCAGTTGTTAATGGCTGCAGATGAGTGGGTCTACACCCACTCTAGAGGCCACTAGACTTACCCAGTTGAGTGTCCATCTCGTCGGAGACGCGCTTGGCCACCGACATGGCGGCAACACGACGCGGCTGGGTGCAGCCAATCATGCCGCGTTTACTGTAGCCATCCTCGTGCAGATATTGGGTGAGCTGTGTTGTCTTGCCGCTGCCCGTTTCGCCCACAATGATGACCACCGAATTCTCGCGAATGACATTGAGCAGCTCCTGGCGGGAGGCGAAGACGGGCAGAAAGCGACGCTGCTCACCGATCGTTTTCTTGCGCGAGAATTCGCTTTTGCCCTTGTTGCCCTGTATGTCGCGCATGTGATCGGCGAACTTCTGATCCTTGCGATAGTCGGCCGTGTCGTTGTCTCTATCGAATTTGGCATCGTCGTCATCCTGGGGCCGCTGCACGCCCATAATGTTGCCCAGCTTGGTGCCGCCCAGCTCCCAGTGTTTCTTCTGCGCCTTGCGACGCTCCTTTTGCTCCCGATAGTTGCGCACCAGAAGGCTACCCTTGCGTGCCAACAGAGCCATGTCCGAGGTGGGATCCTTGACAGGCACCACCGGTTCCGGCTGCTTAGTGAACACGATACGACCGTCCAGAAACGGCGGCACTATATGATGCACCAGCAAATGGACGCGTTCCAGCGCCTCTTCGTCAAAGTCATCGCTGACATTGATGGAGGTGACCACGCCCGAGGTTAACATGCGATTGCGCTCCCACAGTTCATTGTCGCGATTGTTCTGCCGCTGCTGAGCACTGATGCGCTTCTTGCGCTTCAGCTCCAGCTGCTCCTCGCGGCGACGGAAGTAGTCGGCATTGCTGCCGCCAAACGGATTGTTGTCGTCGTCGTAGCCCTCGTCCATGTTATACCATTCACGATCCAGACGTCGCTGCTCCTCTTCCCACATATCCCGAAGATCGGCATCATCGGCCCAGGGTGTGGCGCCGCTTCGTTTGCGATCGTGCGCCCACTGATTGTAACGATGTGCGGGCGTGGCGCGGGTCGTGTCATCTGCGTATCGGCTACGACTTCTCGCTCGGGCCCGCTCGGACCAATCGCCATAGCTGGAACCGGTGCCGTAGCCGGAGCCAGCACCGCGTGGTGTGGGGAAATCCCAATCGGATTTGCGTCCACCGGTGCTCTCGCCATCTTCATCGTCCCAGGAGCTGCCGGAGATACCGCCCCCTGGTGTGCCCGGCTCCCGTGGCGTGTGCACGCTGCGCACCGACGACGAATGATCTCGGTTGCGATCCCGATCGCGATCTCGGTCCTTACGTCTGCCATCTCTGTAGAGATCCTGTTCTTGCTCTCGTGCTCGCTTGCGTCTCTCATCGCCGCGACGCTGTCTGTCCCTCTCCCGCTCTCTATCTCTATCTCTGTCTCTGTCTCTGTCTCTCACCCTGTCACGATCCAATTTGCCATCTGAGTCATCGCGTGTCGACTTATGCACGGCGCCTTTATGACGATCCCGATCTCGTTGGATGTGCTCGCGTAGCCGCTCTCTGGCCTTCTCAGAGACGCCGCCCGTGTGCGATGGCGTCTCGTCTTTGTGCTCGCGTAGCTGCCGGCTAAGTTTCTCGAAGCTCTTCGTGTCTGGTTTCTTGAAAGCGAATTCACTGGCGGACGGCATGGCATTGGATGAACCCGAGGGCGTGCCGGCGTCATCGTACTCATTGTCTTGAAAGGAGATAAGGCGCGCTTTCTCAGCACGTCGCTTGGCCGCTAGCTTGTCCAGGCCGAGAATCGAGCCTTTCGGCACCTTAAAGCCGGGGCTTGGATTGCTGCTATCCTTGGGCTTCTTAAGCACCAGGCCACCACGCTGCTCCTGGGCTGACGTGCCCTCCAAGCGATGCACGCCTGCATCATCATCGGACATGCTATTATATCGCGTTTATAAAGTTTTCTTTTGTTTTCACTAAACGTACCGTCCGCGTTTCATACGGTTTATACTATCGATAACGAAAATACCGATACTTTGGTTACTGCTACTGCTATCGTCGCATGATTTATGTATACAATTTATTAATATTGATACTTGAGGCAAGGTATATTATCTAATGATGTTAAGGGTTTTTATTTCCATTCTATAGCCAACAGAATATTAACTATTTTAAATTATTTGAATTTTAAAAAATAATAGCCCTCATATCCACTTTACAACACAGCTGATCGCTGTAAGTGTGTGACAGACTTTCTGGCAACGCCAGCCAATGGCGGCGAAAGTAAAACAACTTAATGAATTTAATCGTTTATTAATTTTCTTTTTCTGTTTTCTCTTTCACTGTATCCAGCACCGTTTGACTTATCCAATTCAGGTAAGGTGGATTTCCACCCTGTATGGGCAGCGATATTACTTCCGCCACACTATATGGATGATTCTCGCGAACAAACTTGCTCAGCTCATCGATACGGGCGGTGCGTGTCTTGATCATCATAAGATATTCGTTATCCTCGTTCACTTTGCCTTCCCACATATAGATGGATTCGATTTGTGGTATGATATTCACACATGCCGCCAATTTACGTTCGATGATGCCGTGCGCCAGTTTCTTTGCCGACTCCTTGTCGGGTGTGGTAACAAAGGCCACGGAACTGCTGCCGGCTACATAAACGGGATCCGAATCCATATTGCTTAATTTATTAATATTATTGCTTTGGTTTTGGCTGCCTATGGAGGAGCTATTGCCGGATGTACTGCAAGTCGTTGCTGTCGCAAAGGCCGTGCGGCTTGTGACGGCGGCCGTAGCAGCAACAAGTATTAAATTGCGAGCGAATAGCCAACGATAGGGCACCGACCTTGCCTTTCCCAGATATTGCATTAAATGCACTTTGCTCGGCCAATGAATCGCTGCGAAATGAAAACAAAACAACAGCAGCTGCCGCCGCGATACTAAGCAAAAGGCATCGGACTATCGAAAGCAGCTTTTCTCGTTAGCTATCGATACATTTGAGCTTACACAGGCCATATCTAAATTTGAAATTAAATTGTTTGCATTTGAAAATTATATTTAATTAAGATATATTGATATAAAAAACCCTAAGTTATATGTTTTCTTTACATATAACTTAACCCAATATCTATTTCATTAAATTAAAAAAAGAAATGCACAAATTACTTTTGTAAGAATTTGTTTTTTTTTACTTTACATAGAACTTGTCTAAAATATCTAATTCCGCTTTTATAATTATAATGTGACACAAGTAAAAAATAAGTGAATTAATTTGGTACAAATGCAGTTAAAAAAAAAAGAAAAAAAAAAAACGAATTATATAATTATTTAATATTGTTTTTGTGCTTAAGACTAAATGATGGTTTTTTTTTCGTTTCTTTGCTTCACTACGGTGCGCTGTACATTGATTGGGAGTCTAATTTACAACGCACACATTCGAGTGATTGGATTGGAGCGAGTATGCGTATAAGTGTGAATTGTGTCTCTTGGGTGTTTCCTCCCTGTCACTAGTCTGTTTCGTGCTTATCCGAGTCGGGCTTCGCTGCCGCATCATTTGCCGCTGCTGACGATGGCGGCTGCTGCTGTGAGGCGGGCGTTCCGCTCAGGGGCGGAGGTACAGTCGCTGCTGCTCCGGCGGATGCTGTTGGTGGCGCCGCTGCTGTTGCTGCTCCTGCTGATGCTGGATGTGCCGCCGCTTGTGGCTGAGAAAGCGCATGAGGCTGTGGTGGCGGTGGCTGCTGCTGTTGTTGTTGTGCTCCATAAACCGCGCCCGGACCTGGCGCGGATTCGTGCATGTGCCCGGGCGGCGCTTGCTGTGGTGGTGGTTGCTGCTGTTGCTGTGGTGGTTGCTGCTGTTGTTGCTGTTGCTGTGCCGCACCAGGTGGCGCATTCACGTTGCCATGCTCCCGGGCGCTGGCAAAGTGCAGCGGGGAATAGGGCTGATAGGGCGGCAGGTGCGTGTAGTAGGGCTGCGGCCGTGAGTGTGGCCCGTACTGCGGCTGATAGTAATGCGTGTGTGAGTGCTGGCCGGGACCGGGACCACCATAGTTAGCATAACCCATATGAGGCAACGGTGGCGGCAGGCCGGGCATGCCGCCAGGTGGTGGTTGCTGTTGCGGCGGCTGCTGCTGCTGCTGAGGCCCCATGTGCGGCGGCATGTGTGGAGGAGGTGGGCCACCCACATGTGCATGCGGATGCATTTGTGGAGCTGATGCAGCTGACGGTGGCTGCTGCTGTTGTGATGGCGGCGGTGTTGGCGTCGTCGTTGGTGGTTCACTGCTTAGCGGCGGGGGTGTCGCCGCAGGCGTGGCATTGGGCGTAGTCGCTTTGCCCGGCATGGTCAGCACTGTGGGTGGTGGAGCCTTCATCGGGTCTTTGATGGATTCGTTCAGCGGCACCGGCGGCAAGTCAAGTTTGTCCATCTTCGAGGGCGGCGGTGGTGGCGGCACTGATGGCTTGGGCGACGGCTCAATATCCATGGGTTCCGGATCCGTTTTGCTGGCCAGCTCGTGCACAGGCGCCGGCTGTGGATGCGGCTGCGGTGGCGGTGGTGCTGACGCCACAACAACGGGTGGCTTCACCGGCTCCGGTTTGGGTGCAACACTCGCTTCGGGTGCCGGCGGTTGCGATTGTGGCGCTTGTTGCGGCTGCGGCTGCACTGCATCCTCCTTGCGATTGGGCCCCTCCTCAATGCGCTGGCCGCGCTTGAAGTCCTCGTACATGCGATGTACCATTTTCTGAAACGTATCGTCGTCCACGGCGGGCTTGCAGTGGCGCTTGAGCTCCTCCTGGAAGGCATCGCTCGACTCGAGCATTCGCTGCTTTTTCGCCTCGAATTTCTCCTCCATCTGCTGCAGTTCCGCCTCCAGCTTAGTCTGATGCATCGTCAGCGAGCTGACCTGACGCTTGAGCACCTGCATCCGTTGCGTAGTCACTACGGAGCGCACATCGGGCACCACGGCCTCCGAGAAGATCTCGTTGATTAGCCGATGGTTACGCAGATAGCGCGCATATGCCATATGCTTGGCCGTGTAGCCCTCATCAAGGTCATCCTCATCCTCGGCCGGCTGTATGTCGATGCGGCGCTCGTGTTGGCTTTTACTGCCGCCGCCGCGTGACGGCGTCTCGTGGACATCGGTTACCTCAGGTTTCACCTTGGATTTTGCTGAGATGTAGGCCTGGTAGGCGGGCGTCTGATGGTATGCCTTCAATGCCTTCTCATATTCCAGCTTCTCCGCCTCGTACTCATCGATATATTCCGTGCGCTCGTCCTCGCTCAGCTGCTTCCACATGACGCCAATCTTTTTGCCCAGCTCCCATAGCTTTAGCTCCGGATGCTGAGCCTTCACGCTGTCCCACACTCGTTTCGAGTACCGCATATAGGGCAATATAGGTTTCTCTGGTGGCTTCGGTGGCTTTGGCAAACGTGATTCGCTTTGGGTTTTACTGCTCGACGATTTCGTCACTTTCTGTGGCGTAAATGCTGGATTTCCATAATTACTATGCGTAAATATGGGCGTCTGATCCTTATTCCTATCACCAGCAGCGCCACCGCCAGAGGAACGCGACCGGCTACTGCCACTGCCGCCTCCGCCGCCGCCGCCACCACCACTGGCCCCACCGCTTGGTAGCGGTGTTGCCGGCCCCGTTGGTGCCCCAACGGCGATTTGCTTGTAGTTACTGGGCAGCGCCATGTTTAGTAACATATAGCTATTTTTATATTTTTTAACGGTTTTTGAGAGCGAAATGCAATTTGCATTTATTTCCAAGTAAAAACAACAAAAAATAGATAGTAAATTCACGCGGACGCCATTGATGGGTTTTTCTCTATACTGAAAATTGGAGATGGTACGCAACGCGTCACAACAATCGTTATCCGATAGTTTTCGTGCCATTTTAGCGCGCTACACAGCACTGCATTTTTGAATCAATTTGAACAAATTATTGTTCCTTTTTAATATCTATGCCAAATATGTAATAATAATTATTATTATTAGTCTTATAAGTGATTATTTAATTTAATAAACTTTTATCCATATACAAAAAGAAACACAATTTGTATTTTATTATTTATTTTTAATAGTTCTTAAGATAAATATTTTTTGATATTGTATTACATACTAACTTGGATTATTAATATGATTTTGTATTAATTTTTTAGCTTAAGTGAAAAATATTTGTGTGACTAATTATTTACATTTACATAATCTGTAAATATTTCATAATAAATTAGAAGTTCATAAGAGCATGATAATTGCACGCTCAAATGAACTTGTTCTGAACGGAGCGCAACAGCTCTAGCACCGGTCAATCCAATACGTAATGAGTTAAACAAATTATGTATTTTGGGCAAAGCAATGTTTCTTTTAATCAAACACCTTGTTTTTGAGACTCAAAGAATGTATTAGATATTTTCGTCGAGCGTAAGATGCTATGATTTTTCATCCCGACCACGTACTTGACTCAATTCTTACTCAATTAGTTTCCGTTCAACACTAGTCGAGAGCAGAAGTTGAACATAATTTTTTTATGTATAGTTTTATTCTTTTAAATACAACTTTTAGTTTTTGGCTTATAAAATGAATAGAATACGATTATTTGTGCGCGTCGGCCTAGCAATCCAGAGATCAAACCGCAACAGCCATGTAGCGGGATTGGTGCTTCGCAATTTAATTCCGTTGCCAGAGAGCGGCAACTACCACAGCCATTCTGTAAGGATTTGTCGACAATGCAGTAATCGGACTGAGCCGGACTGTAATGTGAATTTCATCATTTATGATCGCGCCTGTAACGAGACTCTGAATGCACTGACCGACTACTTTGAAGAGCTCACTGAGAATGCAACTGACCTCACCGGTGCCGATGTGATTTTTGGGGTGAGTGCGATGGCCGGGATCACCCCATGTATATATGATAGTGGATAACTCAATTAACATTTCACATTTGCAGGATGGTGTGCTGAGTGTCAATTTGGGCCCCGATTATGGCGTCTATGTAATCAATCGACAGCGACCCAATAAACAAATCTGGCTCAGCTCGCCCACAACCGGGCCCAAACGCTTCGATTATATCCTACAGCCGGGACAAAAAGTAGGCAATTGGGTTTACAAACATACGGGCGTAACACTATACCAGGTACTCCAAGAGGAGATCACCAAAATCATTAAATCGATGCCCGTCAACTTCATGAATCTGCCCCACAACTGCTGAGGAGCAAACATGTTGCAAATTGAAAATGTTGAAAATTCGCAACATACTTCAAATTTTAGTTTTTTTTTTTTAGCAAAATAAAAAAAGATATATAAGAGTACAATAAAATAAAAAGCAGAAATCAATTATGTTTTTCATGTGTGTTCCCTCTACATAATATTTTGAGAATTGCAGAGAGAAGCAAGTCCTATAAATAATCACGCTCACAGTATTAAGTTTAATCCCATCCGATTTAAAATCTGTTATAGCTTAAAATTAACCGAATCACATAAAGACATTTTTTTTTTACAGACATATATTTAGAAACTTTATTTATTTATTTTTTTCATTTTGTGCGCTATTTTATTTAAAATTAAAAAAAAATATGTAGGCAATACCTTTAAAGAATAATATATATTTAAGTATATATAATGATTAGAGACAAGGCAAGACACAGTTAGTTGAATATAAGTCGTAGACAGAACAAAGATATATTTATATATAGAGATATATTTCAAGACTTTGTTAACTTAAGAATTCCAATTGGCAGCAACAGGAGCAATGGCATGGTTATTCCAAATTGACGATGATTATACTATATATGTACATGTAGTAGCTCACTTCACGATACCAACTGGAGCTGCTTTTGTTCGACTAATCAGCTTCTTCTTCTTCCGACTGGAAATCATTATCCATAGACACGTATCCAGCTCTCCCATCTGGCGTTCAGAGATCCCCTCCACTCAACGGACACGTCACAATCTGCCTCCGGAGCTAATGGAAGACAAGTTTCTAGACCTAATATGATTAATGCACTTAAGACTAGTTAAACTAATATGTACAACAAAAGTTAAACGATTATACTAAAATCCAATTTGATTCAAATGTATATATATATATTTTTTTTAAATTCAAACTATGTACAAATAAAAAAAAAAAAAAATTGTTGCCTTTATTTGCGTAGGTTATGCATCGACTTGGATTCAGGACTACACTATACAGTATTTGTTAATATATATTTTTATATAAATATGATCGACATCGTTTCGATACATACTATTAGCTAAGGGCTAAAAAAAAAAAAAAAAAAAAGAAAACTTAAATACTATTCAATATTCGTTTATTTATACACAATATTGGCAGAACTAGTTGCGGCCCATTCAATGATGTCGGCCATAAATATTATTGTAGTGCGGCGGCTGTTGCTGCGGCGGCTGTGGCAAAAAGTTCGGTGGCATATTATTAAACGGCTGCGGTGGTCCATTGCCCCAGGGATTCATTTGACCACCATAGCCACCATTGGGCGGAGCGTATGCATTGTAGTTGCCCATGTTATAAGGTTGCGGTGGCTGCTGCTGCTGTTGTTGTTGTTGCTGCTGTTGCTGTGGCATATTCGGATAGCTGGGACCGCCAGATAGCTGATCGACGCCATAGTTATAGTAGCTACCATTGCCAGTAGCTGCTCCAATCGAGCTGCCCGTGGCACCCTCCACAGTAAATTGTGTGGGCGGCTGCAACGGTTGCTGTTGCTGCTGCAGCTGGCGCTGCAATGACTGAGCACGTTGAGGTTGTTGTTGCTGCTGCTGTTGCTGCTGTTGTTGTTGTTGCTGTTGCTGTGCTTTAGCTGCACTGTTCGCCTGATTGGTATTGTTGGTCAATGTGCCCATGAGATTGGCAATGATGTTCTCGGTGTCCTTTAGCGAAATCTTTGGCGCTGCCGGCTTGAAGGTCAGCGCATTGGGCGACATTGCTTCCGGCACAATGGGCCTAATGGGCGTGGTCTTCTTCTTGTTGCCATTCGAGCTGTTGGCTTTCATCACTAGATCATCGAAATTGTAATCATCGTCATCATCGTCATCCAATAAGAAGTTAGGTGAATTACGCACATCCATGCGACGCTGCAGCTTAGCCGGCGAGGATTGTACACGATCCACGCTCTTGCGACGCACTGCAGCAGCAACGGCAGCACCAACACCACCAGCGCCGTCACCAAGACTAGCACCAACACCAATTGTAGCACCACCCACACCACCAGCACTACCAAGTGGCATACGAGAGCTGCTGCTAACAGCACGATCGTGCAAGCCGGGCCGACCGTTGGCCACACGAGAGAGATAATCGCTGCAGGATTCACCATCGCTGCTCAGTTCCGCAATGTTCACGTATTTGCGTAAACGTTCAACGCGTGCCGGCTCCAGTTTCTCCATTTTACGCAGATGCCCAATGAGATGCACCTGCTCCTCGTTGGATAGAAATTTGAAATTCTGCAGTAGCGTTTGCAAATCGGAATCGGTAAGGGATTCCATGCTGCTGCCTGATTCGTTGGCAGCGGCCTTCGGCGTCAGATCGTTGCCGGTCTCCTTGGCCAGCTGATGCTCCACCTCCTTCATTAGCTCACAGATATCAATGTCCAGCATGCCAACACCAACGCCACTGCCACTGCCAACGCCAATGCCGCCGCCGCCGCCAGCTACAATGCCCTCAAGGCCATCATTGTGCTTGGTCAGACCCAGACGAAGTGATATCTCGGCAAAGCTGAGACCGCTATTTCTGTCGCCCTGGCGACGACTCTGTTGCACCTTCACCATCAGCGTGTAGAAGTGCACCAATTTGTTCATATCATCGGTGCTCAAATTATCCATGCCATTCATCACTAGTTCGCTGGCCAGTTTCGATGCGACGAGCTGCCTGTCGAAGGGCAGCTGGTAATCCATCTTCTTGGACAAATCTGTTTGCTTAGGCTCATGTTGCGCTGTCTCTTGAGCACCTAGTTTTTAGGAGTGTGCGTATGTGTACGTGTGTGTGTGTGTGTGTGTGTATATGTTGTTGTTGTTGTGTTGTGTTGTGAAAAGGAAGGAAGGAGCAACATAAGAAACAACATTAATTCATTTAATGATTACAATCGAATATTAGATATTGTCTTCATAGCAAAACCAAAAGCATTAAAAAAAAAAAATTATTAACTACATATGTCTTACATCATACTAGGCAGCAGATGAGGCGAGTGCGAAGCTTCCAGCTGATTGTAACAGGGCACTTAACCAGGACATTTATCCATTTAATTACTTATTTTTATATTATTATATATATTTACTTATTTATATATGTATTTTATATATATATTATATATTTTTTAAAAATATTTATTTACTTATTTTACTTATTATTTTATATTTATTAAAAAAAAATATATATATATATATATATATATATTTTTTTAAAAATTTTTTTTAATAATATTTATCAATTTTTTATTTTATATTATATTTTAATTAATTATTTAATTTATTTTTTATTTATTTATTTTGTATATATATTATTTATATTATCCTTTATTTATATATTAACCTTTATTTTATTTTTTAAAGTACTGTTTAATTTTTAATTTAATTTTTTATTATTATTTTTTGTAATATATATATTTTAACACTTTTAAGCACTAACCTGAAGTACGCTGATGCCGAATATAACACTGAACCGAGATAGAGCCCGCATTGAGCTCTCGAAAAAAAAAAACTCTTAGCGGTTCATAGACACTTGGCATATATAGTTTAAATACCGCCAGACATATAGCCGAATATATTGTACACACATACACATATCAGTTATATCTAAATATACCATATGCGAAACTGTTCTACGAACTTTTTAAAACATCAAGAAATATCATTTATATTTTAGAGATTTTAAATTCAAATTTAAATAATTTAAAATTTTTATTTTTCTCCGAAAAAAGTGCCGTATATATATATATATGATAAATATAGTACTTAAAAAATTGTTAGCTCAAGCTAATGAGAAAATCTTGAGAGATATTTGAATATTAATATATCAAACAGATATAATATTTATATATTTCTTAAAGAATATTTTATAAATATCCATAAGTTGGGATTTTAAAAAAATAATTAATATATAAAGCTATCAATCAGATATATTACATATATATATTTCAATTAATTTCATAAATTCATATGGAATAGGGGGTTTTCATAAATATTAAGAGTTATCGATAACGCTTTATTTGTTATTTGTTAGTAAGAAATTTGTACGATAAAATATATCTTAAATTCGAAATACAAAAACCCAGCGAGGGAGGGAGACATTTAGGCATGGAAACCCAAAGACAGGGATATATTGATCAGGGGTATATATGTACATATGTAATATCCTAGGCATGGCCCAATAGCTGAAGATAACTTAGAATAGAATTAGACTTAGAATACATATATTGCATAAGCAATAAAAAAGTTGTTCGAATTACTTATAGCATAGGCATAAAAATTCTCCGAATTAGAATTAATTCAAAACGATTCGCATTTATTTTCAATCAAAACCCGAACGAACGTTAGATTGTTAAGAAAATCGCGAAAACCAAAAGTTCGAAGTGCTTGAACGTCTTCAAATAAGATATCGATATAGTAGCAAGGGTGAGTCAATCAAACAGATCGCATAAAAGGTATTGAATATTTCAACATTACCAAGAGAGAACTTTTCATAAAAAGTTATTGTACTTCGGCTCTTGGCAGTAAAAATATTCAGCCCAAAGTTGCGTAGCTGTCCGAGCAAGCTCTCCCAACGCCTTAGTCCCGTAACGAGCAAATACACAAATACTTACCTTAGCCACGGACTGTTGGACCTTTGGAGTCTGTAAAGTGAAAGGATTTGGGTTTGGATATCATGTTAAACTTACCTTTGGAGGTCACCTGGAAGATGATGGTCGCTATATTGCTGATTAACTTTTTCACAACGCGCACTTTTTGTGGATCGTCGAGCACTTCGGCAATGAGTATACCCTTTAGCTTCTCCTTGGTGGTCTCCATGAAGACGCAATTGTCCTCGTTTAATAATAGATCATCGGCAGCGTTCGGCTTGATCTTTTCCATGGCCAGCGCTTTGCTGAGCAGATTCAGGGCTTTGGGACCCAGACTGCCCAATTGATCCTCTAAGGCGGACAGCATACGAAGCACACTGACCACAGTCAGTGGACCCTCGTTCTCCTCAGCTGGCTCCGGCTCCTTGCCCGAATTTGATATAATTGTGCCCGTCGGCGATGTTGAACGCTGCCGGGGCTGACTATATTCCGGATAGAGGCGCGAATCAAGCACACGGAATGACTCGATGGGCTCATAGTTGCGCGAAGAGCGCGAATAGCTGCCGCTTCTCTCCCTAAAATAGTCGCCGCTCCTCTCACGTCCCCTGTCACTGTAATCGTCACGACTGCGTGAATGTAGCGATCTCTCTCGACCCCGGCTGTAGGGCGTGCGCGAGCGGCGATGGTTCGAACGCGATCTGGAGCGCGTACGTTGCCGTCGCCTGGAGCCGATCGGTGAACGGGTGCGCGAACGTCGACCCAAGCGCGACGGCGGCGGCCTGCCACGTTTGGGCGAAACGCTGCGCGAGATCGAGCGATCATAGGCTGGACGGCGAGTGGTACGACGGGCTGTTGGAGCAGCTGGTGGCTGCTGTTCGTCATCGCTGATATCGATGACAGCATCGCTGCCAATGGATCGGCTTTTGCCTCGACTACTGGTGCGACGATAGCTGTTTTTGCGACGCCCGCCAGTGGCGCCACCAGCTCCAGCTGTGCCTGCAGCCACGTCGCTGTTATTTTTGGGACTACCAGCACGTATTTTGTAGCGCTCCATTAGCTCCTTGGTGCTCTCTTCGTCCTCGTCGCCAAGCTTGAATTTTTCCTTCAGTTCCTTTTTGATCTTGTTGACGGCAATGTTGAAGAGCTCAACACGTCTATCCTTCCAGTACGTAATCCATTCCGGCTTGTAGTCGTAGCTATTCGGATCACATTTCTTTTCCTCCTGCAGCTGCTTATAGCGTCGATTCCAGAACAGTTTCCACTCTTCGGAATAATCGGGATGTTTCTCCGGATTCGATTCATATGTCTCAGTCTCATCGCGCAACTGCTTCAGCTGCAGCTCCAGTAGGCAGCGAAATTTCTCCCATTTGTAACGCTCCTGGGCAATGTGTGACGCCTGCAACGAAAGCTCCTTGGGCGTTGGCAGCTGCTGTTTGGTGCTCGCTGCTGATGCGGCCGTCTTCCCGCCAATGGCTGTCTTTGGGTCCTTGTTTGGCGGTGGTGAACGATTTGCGGCACGATATGCCGGCAGTTGATCGTCCTGCTTTTTGCGCGCCTTCTTTGGCTGCTGCGGCGACATCTGCAGGGCTGTGGTAGCAAGACTATCATCGTCATCACTGGAAATTGCATCGAGTGCTATTGTCAGAGACTCAGCGTTGCGATCATTGGAATTCGCTTTCGCCTTGAGCGAATCTGTGGACTTTAGCTCCATTATGAATTGACGCATCTCGTCAACATAATCGACACCGGAGCATTCATCAAAATGAAACTGATCGCGTACCTGTGAACAAATCTTAGAACGAAGACGGCGAAAATCTTCACCATCCACGGCCAAATGGTGCATGCTGCGTCCACAATGCGTCTCAATTAGTTGCACTAATTTGGACATGGCCGTCCATATATCGTTAGCATTCTTGGTATTGCGACGCAGCTGTTGCAGCTCATCGTAGGCCTTGCGAAAGTGTGCCTTCAGATAGTTGGCCCGATGGGTCACCGAGGTCCAGTGTGTGAATATGGAACGGCTGTCGTTGCATGTGTTGCACAGCACACAAAAGTAATCGGGCAACGCTTGACCATTCTCGTGCAACTCCACCACGTATTCGGTGCCAATGAGAGGGCCACCATTGTAGTTATCAATTTGCTTCTGTATGATTGCTGCGCGCGCCATTTCGTCCTCAAATCCAGGTGGTACCGGCTCGCTGGTTAAATAGCTCATATCTTGAAAAGAAAAAGAAGCTCTGTAAAATGGAAGAGATTAATATCGAGTGCATCGAAGCAGCAGCAGCAGAGTTGAATGCATATCGCAAGGCACAATTCAATAAGGATTACCATGTGAACTGAACAGCAGAGTATAAAAATCTGATATTAAATTCAATAAAGATATCAAAATCTTAATATTCGTTGCATATTTGTTATTATATGTATATGTACAATATTGAGTCTATCCAAGTTTGTTCTGTCCAAAATATAGTGCGCTACTATTTATATGATCGCAGCTCTATGATTATTTTATTCGATTCTATTTAGCGGCACAGCTAAGCGCTTCCCATCAAAATAAACAGCTGTTTAATGATTGCACATTAAATGCATCAGCATTACGCGCACTTCTTATAATTGAATTTAATTGAATGTACTTTTAATTGTTAACTGAATTTAAATTTACAGTTTATATATATATATATATATATATATAAATATATCATGTTGTTTATCAATCGCTTTTTGCAGCAGGATTTTTATCGATATTGTATGCAATTTGCGACATGCGTCCATCTCTAAAAACGCAGAGAGCAAAGTGAAGCCGATTGGCAAATTACCTGATCCTTACTTTCGCAGTGCTTCCTCCTTTCGATGCACTCACTATTCAGCCTAGCTGCGTTTGGTATGCACTGATTTTGACACGAAAATAAACACAAAAAAGTATGCACACACACACATACACACTCGCACCAATTCACATACACATTCACAAATCGCGCACAATTTTCAAAGCAGCGGCTTTTTTTTTTGCTTTTTTTATATTCTTCTATTTTACCACAACAAAACGTCGATGTCGTTTCGCACGCTCCACGAATAGCGATTTATGTTGTTAATATCTTTACTTACAGTGCTAATTATTAAGTCGTTCACTTACAATATGTGTAATGTCAAATGTGTTGGCGACACTTCTAAATCTATATTTTTTCACAATTGTTCTCAAATAATTGAAGCATGCACAACAAAAATTAAGGAATAGAAATGAATAAAAATGAACGTAATTCAAGTGTAGTTAAATATCCACAAAAGTGACAGTGTTGGAAATACCCAAACAATA
This sequence comes from Drosophila stalkeri, assembly GCA_035047405.1. NCBI lineage: Eukaryota > Metazoa > Arthropoda > Insecta > Diptera > Drosophilidae > Drosophila > Drosophila stalkeri. The sequence goes on along the minus strand of JAWNPR010000061.1, from coordinate 9,536,933 downwards.
ATTGTTGTTTTGCAAACTATCGCTGTGTTGTAATTTCGATAAATTGACAGTTTTGGCGGGATATATTACAATTTTTGAATAAAATACAAATATTAGTCTGAGGTCTGAGGTTGAGTCTGATGCTGAGTCTGGGGCTGAGGCCTGAGACTGTGGCGTAAGTTCTAAGCGGATCCTGAGTCTGAGGCTGACGTTGAGACTGAGGCGTGAGTCGGAGTCTGAAGCTGACCGTGAAGCTGAGTCTGAGGCTGACGTTGAGTTTGAGTCTGAGGCTGAGATCTGAAAATGTGGCTTGAGTGTGAAGCCCGATGTTGAGTCTGAGGCAGAGACGCGAAGCTGAGGACCGAAGCTGACGTCTGAGGCTGAGTCTAAATCTCAAAATGTCTGAATCTGACGCTGAGACTGAGGCAGAGTCTGAGTCGTGAGTCTGAATCTAAGGCTCGAGGCCTTAGTCTGATTGAAACTTAGGTTTGACTCTGAAGCGAAGGCTCAACCTGAGTCTGAGTCTGTCGCTGAGACTAAGGCGGAGTCTGAGGCCTGAGCGTGAGTCTGAGTCTAAAAGTGTGTATCTGAGCCATGAGGCTGTGACATAAGCCTAAGGCTAAACCTGAGCCTGAAGCATGAGTCTGAGATTGAGTTTGTGGCCTGAGTCTGAGGCTTGGTTTAAAATATTTAAATTAAATATACAAAATATGAAATAGAGTAATATTACACTTAATGCACATAATCCTAATCATAGAATTTAAAGGTTTGATTATGGTGCGCTTAAATCATTTAAATATAAATCAATTCACATGAAATCTTTTTATTAAATATAAAAAATATATTTAATATATTAGTATTATAATTAATAAAAATAAATTTTCAAATTCTGAGTGAGAGAGTTGAGCTGCGTGCATACAAGAAATCTATTAATAAATATTAACAAATATTTTATATAGGAGTATTATAATTGATGTTAAGAATTTCAAGTGGCTGAGAAAGACTTGATTAGGGTGCGCGCTTGATTCGTTTATACATAAATCAATTTACAAGAAATCTGCCGCATGCTCTCAATTAACTTCCCCTTTGGGGTTGGTCCGCACCTGCTGTTGACAATATCTCGAAATGTTGCTTTGTAATCATCGCCCTATCAAAATTTTTATGAACTTGCTGCAGCTTAACGCGCATTGCGTTTCGAAAATGCGTTAATGCCCTCATACACACACACGCACATTATATATATATATATATATATATATATATATATATATAATATATATATATATATAATATATATATATATATATATATATATATATATATATATATATATATATATATATATATATATATATATATATATATATATATATATATATATATATATATATATATATATATAAATACATACATACATGGTACATACATATATAATTACATTTTGGGATATTATGAACTGTGGTGGGTAGCACCAGCAGGGCAGACAAATGGCAAATGGGTGCCGTAGTCCATGTCCCAAAACAATTTCACACCCACCCCAAAAGAGCAAAAGAAAAAAAATTCAACGGAATGAAAAGAAACGCAACGTCCCGGCGATGCGACGTGTGCGCCGTGATAGATGTATCACGTACATGAATTCCAGATCTGAATAGAGAAGGGCCGCATTAATCGCAACATGATGATGATAATGGCAATATAAGCGACTATACAATGAGCTGACCATATGCGCACATAGACAATAAAATGTGAAGCTGGTGCAACAAGCATCAGGAGTATCAGCAGGAGTAGGAGTAGCAGCAGCAGGAGCAGACGGGTGGACAGACAGTCAGTTCGCATTTAATGAACACAACGGTGACATGAGTTATGGGCAATTTTTTTCTTTTTTTTTGACAACGAAAAATTGCGAATCAGCACAGCTGTTGGCTCTGCGGTGAGATTGTGCCTAGGACAGCGGGCAAAGAAGTGGAGCAGCAGCAGCAGCCACACTGGGCAACAGCAGCAGCAGCAGCAAGGGACATTTCGACAGCGGCATGAATGCAAATGCTATTTTGCATTAACATTGCGAATGAACATGGGGCAAAGCCGCCGTGCTCAACCAAATTCAAATGTCCTTCCGTCCATTTGTCCGTGCGTTTGCCCGCCACGGCTGATGAAGATGAGCGCATTCCGATTACAGTTAACAGCAGACAGAGGGAAGACAGTGACACCCCTTCAAATACGTAGCCCGTAATTCGTATTCGAAATCTGTCTCCAATGTGTGTGTGTCCGTGTGTGTGTGTGTGTGCGTGTGTGTGTGTGTGATTCGCGCGCATAATATGAATGTTCCTTTAGACAAAGTGGCAGACCCAGACATATCAAGCATGATCGTGCTCTTACTGAAGTATATTATAATATTTGCAGGCAGTATGGCTAGCTCGAAGCATGTATATCTTAAGTTAATAAATAAATTAATTATTAAGAATTGATATCGATTGGCATGGGAATAGTTCACATTATGTTGGGGTTCAGGGCTTAAAATAAATATTAATTTGTAGATATATGCAAATTACGTTAGAGGCATTTTCTAGTACTTTAGTACAATAAATTTCAAATAAAATTAAGTAAATCACAATTACAAAAATATTATAGATATTTCATTATTTCTTTTATTTAGTCTTTATAAAACTCTTTATACTAACTTATTCACAAGAGTGATTTTTCATTATCATTTTACTACTATTTTATTAATTTTTTATTCATTATTATTATTTTATTACTAAAATTAATTGCTGACCTAAAAAAAAAAAAAGAATAAATATCTATTTATATATTAAAAAGTTTTCAATATCAAAGAGAAACACACAGATTTGGATTAGCATAAAAATGTGATTTGACTTGACCTCACTTCAATTGTTTTTAAACTAAATTGTAATGGGAAATTCAAAATAATTAGAGAATAAAACTATACATTTTTTTCGACTAAAAAGTCTATATTGTAAGCTGCTATAAAAATGTTCTCTTTTAATAATTTAAAAGAATTTATGATTATTAAAACATATTATTGTAAAAAAAATATATTATTATTATTTTAAAAATTTATTTATATGTTTAATAATAATATATAATATAATAATATATTTGAAAAAGTATATAATTTTTAAAGTTTGTTGCTCTTTATAATTGTTTTAAAGTATATATTTAGCATATTTAGTTTTCAAGATTTAATTTTAGTAAATATTTTAATTTTCAAATATACATATTTTAAAATATTTTTTTTTTAATAATTATAAATTATAATTAAATGTCTATATTATGTCAAATTATGTTTTTAAAATTACAAAAAAAAAGTATATATATATATATCTTCTTTTTTTTGATTAAGATCTTTTCGACTGTACAAGGCAAGCAACTGCATTCCGTTGTTTAATAGGGTATTCTCATGTATGTCATGAATTGCAATTGATGCAATTTGTTGCTTTGTTGTAAGTTTGTTGTTGTACTTGTATAGTTATTGTTGCTGCTGGTCTTTTTGTGCAATGTTGCGATAGACATTTCTTGGCAAGTTGTGTGCAATTCATTAAGCGAATTCTGCCCGAATGCGAATAATGCAAATTGCTCTATTTCGGGCTAACTGAAAAAACGCCAACAACAACAACAACAACAGCAACAACAACAATGACGACGACAAATTTATTTTTTGCTGCCCATGTGGCATGTGGCAACTGGCAAAGTGGCAAGTCGAAGGAGCGAAACTTCCATCAATGAAACCAAATGAAAAGAAATGAAATGAATGCCGTGTGTTATGCAGACTGAAGAAGCATTTGCACTAAAAGTTCAAAAATTCCATTAATTACGCTTCCTCTCTCTTTCTCACTCTCGATCTCCCTCTTCCTCTCCCTCTCCCTCTCTCCCTCTCTTGCTTCTTTCATTCTTATTTGTCGAGTGCTAATTTTTAAGAATTTGAAATTTTCTTAATGGTTTCGCTGTGTTGCCGCACGGATTGTGAAATAGTTTTTGCCTTTTGGCTTGGGAATCAAGAGTTTTTGACTTTCGCTCAGCTTCGTCTGCCTCATCTACATTTGTTCACTATATATTTTTTTTAACCCTAAATTGTGTCTGCTTTACATACATTGATATATATATACATATATATATATATTCATATTATTCCCACCCCTCGCTGGGCCGGATGTGCTCATTGTGCATCATCATCAACAACTACTTATCACCCAGGGGAATATGCAGTTTGCCCAGCTGCAGCTGCTATTGCTGCTGCTCTCGCTCCCAATTCCAATCCCAAAGTTCAACTTCAACTCCCAGTTGAAGTCCGAGCTCAAACTTTTGTCGCATGCCTTCAAAAATGCGTAAATCAAACTAAAAACAAACGGGCAACGGCTTGCCCATGAATTAGTATTAGTGTAAAACGGCTTTTAATAAGCCGGACGGACGAGCGGACGGACGGACGAAGTGACAGTCGGGCAACCGGGCAACCGGACAACGACGAACGGTCTAAGGCCCGCATCTCTATCCGCAGCCATTGCATGTTGGGCGCCATTAAGTGGACCAGAATGGTCGAAGGCCGCAGGGAGACGGCGAAGGGTGAAGGGAGCTGAAAAGCAGCGAGTAACGGGGCTTCGGCATCCGGCATCCAACGACAAAGTCAATTGCGGTAGCCGCAAAATGGAATTTTGTTTTAAAAAGTTCTGCACTGCAAAATGGCTCGCAATGGGCGCATAAATTTCAAAAGCCCTTCTACACTTTTTTTTTCTTTTTACGACATCGGGCATTACGAGTGTGTCGCAAATAATGTTACATATTGCTAAAAATATGTAAAAAAAATTGCATATATTATAGATGTGCTATATATATATATATCTGTTATGGTTGTAGAATTGTGATGTTAAGATAAAGAATTTTAAGGGCAGAGATTTAATATAAATTTAAAAAAAAAGTTTAGATCAGCATAGTGTTTATAATAATAATTTATATTTTATATTATATTATATTATAATACTAATAATATATATAGCAGACTTATAAACAATTGTTTTAAAATGTAGGTCTTATATTAATTAAATATATAATATTATTATTATATTATTATAGGAAAGAAATTTAATATTTGTATACTATATCTAGCAGTTCTTTCATACTATGCCCTAGGTATAATTATTATAGCATATTTTTCTCATAGTAGAAATTGCAAAAAATATATTTGATGTCAGGCTTCAAAGCAATGAAGAGCTTCAAAGTTGATAAGGTAATTATCGCACAGAAATAATTGTTTTTTATTTCCATACTCTAGCTTAATATCTCAATTAAACCTGATATTTTTCCATATTTCATATATAGAGCATTAATAATGTTCTTGTATGGCAGTTTATGAGAAGTACGTATAGATAAATAAAATAAAATAGCATCTAAAGGAAACAGTAGCATCTACTATATAAATAATTCTTTAATATATATTATATCACAAAAGAGCATTTATAATATTTGTGACAGCCTAAATTCAAAGTTTATATCATCTGTCTAACATCAGTATTAGAGTTAAAATCAGATTAGAAAGCTATGCAGAACTATTCGAGATCTTTAGCTTTTTGGTATTCGAGTAACGCTTATAAAAACAATAAATTATATATATTTTTTATCGATAATATTTAAATGGAAATTATTTTGAATAGTTCTTTTAGAATCCTGGACTCAAATAAAGCTTATAAAATCTTCCTAAGTGTATCTAATATTCGTAGTGCTGTCTTCTAGCTCTTTCCTTTTCTATATTTGCTTTAATTTTTTTTTTTTTGTGGTTTTTAGTTATAGCCATAATCTTTGTGTAGTGGGGAATCCCATAACTTTTGCAACAAGCTGGCAACGCTGTTCGGAAACTATTAATTTGAAATAAATACAGTATATATCATTTCAAATGGCACAAAGGTGGTTTTCAAATGTGTTTTTTGTCAGTCCCCCCTCCCCTCCTAGTTCATAATTCAGAACGTATTTAAAACTACATTTTAGTATAGTAGCAAAATGAGAGAGAAGCAGAGAGAAGCAGAGAGAGAGAGAGAGAGAGATAGAGAGAAACTAAGTTAACTTTAAGCACAGATGTGTGTGTTTTAGCATTCCATTTGATATATGAGCATAAGACAGCGATATCAATGTATTATTATTAGCGCATAAAAGTTGGGAAAACAAATTATGCGCCTTCTGCTGGCAAAATGGAGGGAGAAAAACAAAAGTTTCTGAAGTATTAACGAGTATGTCGGACATCGGGTCGCTGCATGCTTAGATAACTGATCTATGTGTATTTTGTTGTTGTTGTTTGTTTCTTTATTTTGCTTTCCTTTTGGCAATTTCAAACATGCAACATGTTGCAATGGAGTTATAAACCAGCCCCGAATTTCAAACTTTGCAGACGACTTATATAAGAAGTGTACATAGGCGTGTAGACGAGAGGGGGGGGGGGGGGAGATGAGTGAGCATGGGGCGGGTGTGTGTGGAGGTTGGATCGAGTCGCAGGGGTTTGCGCGTGTAAGGGCAGCATGCCAAATGGAAAAAACTTTTTTTTTTTTTGCCTTAATTTTTGGCGTTTTTATATTTTTCGTTTTTTTTTTTTCTCTCTGTTTTGTATACTCTGCCGCTTTATTAACGTTGCCCTGTTTTAGTAGGGGTGACCTGTGTATGGATGGGGAGGGGGTAGGGGTGTTGTGGAGGGGCTGTTTGTTTGCTGGCAGCAGCGCAGTAAGTAATATTTTTGCCGCATAAAAGTCAAAATATGCAAATAAAGCTGCTGCCGCTGCCGCCGTTGCTATGAGAAGGGGAGGGCGGAGCAATTGGAGGGCACACAAGTAGCATGTAGCATAGAGGTGCAAGGGGGCAGAGGGCGTAGAGGGGCGGCTAATATAGCGGCAGTCAGACACAGAGACACAAACCGAATGGCTAGAACAATGTGCATATAGATCAGAGAGAGAGAGAGAGAGATAGAGACGGAGGGGGAGGAAGAGAGAGAGCGAGAGAGAGAGGGATGGGTAGGAAGAGGTGAGTGCGGTGGCGCTGGAGCTATGACTGGAGGGTGGGGGGAGGGGGGGGGGGTGGCTTGAACCGAGCGAAAGAGAGAGTGAGAACGGCGTGGCTTAAATAATAAATGTAGTACACGCTTTGAAAGAATTTACTATGCTTTGGCAAATGGAAGTTATAAAAACCAAATACAAGCACACACACACACACACACACGTTCACTCAAACACACATTTGCACACACACACACATGCACATGTGCATGGCATATAAATAAACAATGCCCCTATATAACCCGAGGCAAGCAGCCAAAGTAGTGGAGCGAGGTAGAGGCATTTCCATATTGTTGCTATAATCAGCGGCCGCTTTGATTCATCTGCATGCACGCGCGATGCCGGGACATTGAAGCCATTGGCTGTGCTGGCATGGGGCGAGATCGGGCGGGGAATGCTCACCACCACCACCATCACCACCACCGTCAAGCAAAGTCAAAGCGAGAGCCAAAGCTATAGCCATAGCTATAGCTATAGCTGTAGCTGTAGCTGTAGCTAAAGCTAAGCCCAAAGCTTTAGCCCGGTGCCAGCCACCCCATCATCATCATGATCATCAACATCGTCATCATCATGATGTTCTTCTTGAACGGCATCAAAGTCAACCCAACTGGGCGAGAAGCAACCACCAAACACAGTCACACAGACTCCGTTGACTCCGTTGGCCCAACTTCAACTCCGACTTTTGGCTGCTCCCGTGCAATTTAGTGCTGCACAAATTATAAAGCACGACACGAAATTTCTTGGCACAGTTTACCAAATTTATCTATAATAATAGAATGCTTATATATATTTTATTTATTTTTTTTTTAAAGGTATATTTTCGTCTTGCCAGCTCATTATTATGCGAACTGTGTAAATATTTTATACAAGAAATCAAATAATTTGCAGTGTTTATTGGTTCGCTCGCGCCGGCGATAAATAATCACGACCCGTTCGCATTACTAATATCGTTCAAATATCGTTTCGAACATGTTCGTGTTCGGTGTTGGAAATCGTGTTCGAAGTTCGAGCAACAACCACTGACTGACGCCCCTTTTCGGTGTGTGCGGCAAGTGCTGATAAAACTCGCCGTGGCCTTGCCAACATAACTAGCTGAAAGAAAGCTAATTTATAAAAAACCGATAGCTAAAATTAGGGATTAAAGTCTTTTAGCATAATGTATGCATTAAAAAAGTTGTATAAATAAAATTTTATTATTTAGTAGTATTTATTTTATTTTTTTTTTTTTAATTATGTATTACTTTTTTACATCTGTCAGCATTATATAATTTTTTAATTTTAGCTCAAAACAATTAGATAAATAAAATTAGCTGTGCATATTTTTGATTTATATATACATTTTTAAATATATAATTAAAATGTATGTTTTCTTATTATTATAATTTTGTTGTATAAAGATAAAGTATATAGGATTCATTATGTTTAGCATAAACAATAAAATAAATCTAATTAATTATGAATATATATGTTTATATACACATATTCTTTATATAACATTAGCTTCTATTACATTAAGAAATAAATTTGCAGCCAATACTGAAAAGTATGCTAAAGCAAATAAAACGCTCCATTTGCTTATTGTAAAAGAAAACAAGCTAAAATATAGCCATTTTGTGGCTGAAGCAGCTGTGTGCTTAGCAGCCCTTTTCTTTACTCTGCTCTCTGGGACTTTGTGTGTGCGTTCGTGTGTATGAGTACGCTCTGTCTCTGTGTGTGCGCGTGTGTCTGTGTCTGTGTGTGTGTGTGTATGTTATCTCGCAGCCTGGTTCTGGTTCAGTTTTCGTTTTCCGTTAGTGCAGCATTTATCCTCGACGACGTTGGTTGGCCTCGCCTTCGCCCTCAGCCATTGTCACTGTCGCTGTCGCAGTCGAAGTCGAAGTCGCAGTCGCAGTCGTTTGTCGCCTTGTCGCTGGGTGTTGTTATTTATTTGTGTGTGCTGTGCGTCTTTTTTTTGTTTTTGTTTTTTGCTACTTCTGCTGCCGCTGCTGCTCTCGTTGTGTGTGCACGTTTTATTTATTATTGTCGTGTGTTGTTTGTTTGTGTTTTTGTTATGGTGCCAGTGCCAACTTACCTGATATAAAAAGAAAGTAAAAAGAAGAGAACTCAAACAAGGTGCGCAGACCTGGAGTCAGGGCCACGGCACATGTTGTTAGTTAAACCAGCGCCCCAGAACGCTTGAAGTCCCTTGCCGGCCCCATCAAGATCCCGGGACACACTAACCAATAAGTAAACCCCAATCCCCAAACAACAACAACAAGAAAAGAAAAAAAATAAGAAGAAGAAACGTAAATTCAAAACGAAACTAAACGAACCAGACGAAATTCCACACTTCACAGTAAGAGTTACAGTTACGCGTGCTTCAAGCGCAGCATGCTTTTAGCTGGGGCACAGTTATCGCTGCCGCAGCCAAAGCTCTGAGCAATCGCCAAATCACAAACACAAAACGGCAAATAGCAACAACAATAACAACAGGAAGAAGAAGAACAACAACAACAAATCAAACAACAGAAATACACAAAACGCGCTGCGTTCGCTGCTTCACTAAATGCAGTCGACGTCAATGTTGACGTCGCTGTCGTCACAGTCGTCGCGTATTATGGGCCTAACCAAACAGCAGCAGCAACAACAACGCCAACTTCAACAGCACTTGATACAAAAATAAACAAACAAAATCAATCAATTAATCAATCTGTGAACGCCCCAGGCATACGCCCTCGCTCTTGCACACCCACGCCCACGCCCACGCCCACGCCCACGCCAACGCTCACTTTAAACTGCAACATCAAAACCAACTACAACAACAGCAGGAAAGAGGACAAACAGAGCAACAACAACAACAACAACAATAATAATAACAACAACAATGTTCCAGTCAATTGCATTAGTGCTCGTCCTGGTTGCCGCCCAGTCTGTGGCCCAGACTTCGAAGGATGCGAATAGATACACTGCCCCTGTCGCGCCTGCTGCTGTCCAGCTGCAGGTAACGGAGACACAAGCAGCGGCGGCGTCGGCAGCAGCAGCAGCAGCAGCAGCAGCACCGACGACGCCATTCAGCAGCAAGCAGCTAAACAGATGCCGCCAAAGCTGCTATCAGCAGGTAAGCCCGGCTCAGGCCACTAAAGATAAGACGCACTTGATGGACACTTGTATGAAAGACGCTCGAGTGCGACTTCAAGGTTAAAGGTTCTCGCTCTGTCCGTCTCCCTCTCTCTCTCTCTCTCTCTCTCTCTCTCTCTCTCTCTCTCTGTCTCTTTTTCTTTCTTTCTGTCCGTCTGGTAGCTAGCTGCAGCCCCTTCCACCTCGTCCAGTTGGGCATTGACAATGAGTCCAACAGACAGCGGCACTGGGAAAACAGTTCTATACACTGTTCATAAACTGTAGTGGGGTATATTTGATGGATTGATTGCAGGGGAGTGTTGAGCTATTCAAGTGTGGGTAGGCAAATACTCATGTTCATGTCACTTCATGTTTGTCTAAATTTGTTTAATTATATCGACTACGCCTCCCCCGCCCAGCATTGGGTACGCAATACAGTTTAACAGAGGTTAACGCAGGTGAAAAGTTAAAGTCAACAAACAAAGTTCTGGGGAGGTTGACTGACGAGAAACGACTTTCCTTCCCCTATGCTTAGATAGGTTTGAAAGTCACTGGCTAGACAGTTCAGTATTCAGATGAACAGTAGGACTAGAGTTTATGCATGCATTTAATTTTGCATAATTGAAGATCAAAGATACCTTGGTGTCTTCAATAGAGTTTTGGGGTAAGCGCCTTCATTGCAATGCATTTGATTAGTGTATAGGCTGACAGCGTGACACGCTCTACTAACGACTCACGACTTGTGAATATCGTTCTCAGTCATGTTCTTTTACATACATTTTTCCGGCTACTTGCAGTTTTACAGTTTTAGAGTCTACAATGGTACAGTCTTAGAGTCATTTATTACTATTGTAAAATAGATGACAGCGTGACATGTTCTACTAACGACTCAGGACTCACGACTCACGACTCACGACTCACGACTTATGTCATTCTTTCACTATTTGCAAGACTTACAGTTTTAAAGTCTGCAATAGCGCAGTCTTAGAGTCATCGTGTGACCTTTTATTAGTATAATAGATGACAGCGTGACACGCTCAACTCACGACTCTTTCCCAAAGTTTCCCAAAATCACTGACTGCAGTGCACTTCAACTCTCTTGGGTAAGTGCAAATTCTTCTCGAGCAAACACTGAGCTACGTACAGAGTATGACGAGGTCGATTCTACGCGGTTGCAATATTCTCATTCCTCTCTTCTTCTTCTTTTTTTATTTTTTATGTGGCTGCCCGCCTTTATCTGCGCGCTGACATCGCTGTCGCTGTCGCTGTCGCTGTCGCTGTCGCTGCTTCTCAGGTAGCTGCCTCTGTCAGTTGACAATGTCAGCTGGGTGGTCCACGCCAGTCATAGTGCTGCTAATAGAGATTAGGCAACTGAAAACTGAAAACTGAAAACTGAAAGCTGGGAGGGCGATCAAGAAAGGAGACACAATGCCGCAAGGGCAATTGGGTGTGTTTTGTCAAGCATCAAGCTAGGGAGCGCGCTCTGCTTCCCTCGAGGGTTGGGCATACAACAGCTTATTTCATTGAATGACTTGGAAAACTAGTATTCAAATGTACTTAACATTGAGAAGCAGAAAAAAAAAAAAAAAATGGAGACAAAAAACAATAACATAAACGAGTCCAAAATTATAAAGTGAAAACAGGAAATCGTCAGAGCAGAGAGGCAAACACAGTAGCTACAGATCTCTCTGTATGTCTGCCAGATAAAGCAGGGTTCATTGAAGGTAATTTCAGGATCACGATTGTCGTATATCATTTGGGAAAGAAAGGAACACTAATAATACTGCTATAGTAGGTACAATGGGAAGTTATATGATTTATCATGTTTAAAAGTAAGAATATCGTCTATAGGGCATGAAGGTTCATGAAGGAAATTTCTTGAATGATGAGTTGACAAGTATATATGATGAACCCGTACTGCTGCTGATATACGGACATACATTTGTCTAATTTGTATAGTATCTAGCTTTAAAGGGTTACGAGACTGATAGACACATGGAGAGCCTCTCAGACGGACGCATAGACACTCATACAGACAAAATGACCCTCAGACGGATGGACAGACCCTCAGAGACTCTCAGACGGCCACGCCTATGTCGACTCAGTTTGTTGCCTTGACCAAGATTATATATTTGTACTTCATATGGTCTACCACGCCTTTTCCTGTTACACATATTTCTACGAACTCATTTCAAGCATAGCTTATCTCAGCTATATATACAGTATATACATGTACATATAGTTTATATTAATGTAGTATATTTATAGTATAGTTACATAGAACTCTGATAAGCCTTATTAAAATGTCACATTCTACATACGACGCTCGACTAAAATTCCAGATAAGTTGCAAAACTAAGTTTGTCGCACAGAAACTCTATTTAATAATGTTTCAAATGTTAATTTTGAGAGCTGTCGAAAGTTCTGCTCTGACTGTGAGATGAGCAGACAAATGTTGACACATTACGTGATTGAAACAAATACGAGTGCGCGTTGTCCGTGCGACTGTGCTCGACTTTGAAAATATCCTGGGCAAGGATGTGCATGGGCAAGCGCCTTACGGGTGTAAACTTACATAACTCTGGAAAATCCAAACTGATTTTCGTATTATTTGAATGCATTTGAATTGATTGAATTTTGAATTCAATTTTAGTTGCATTTCAAAAAATTATTTTATTATTAATATTCGAATTTTTCTTTACAATATATCAGTTAGTTCATCGTATGGTTAAATAGCTTGCAAGACCTTATGGCAATCAAACTTATTTATTTGAAATTTTTACTGTTTGGAAATTTAGTATAAAAAGTAACAGTACAAGTGTTTCGAAAGGAATATATTTGTTTTTTTAATTGGAATTTTTTTTATTAACAGAAAGGTAATTCTAAAATTAAATTGTTTGCGGGGATTTACGAAAAATTTACTCGAATATTATTTATTTGAAATTTTTTTCTTATGGGTCTTAGCATTACAAAGCACACTAAAATGTTTCGAAAGAAACTATAATTTTTCTTTACATTCGAATTTTCTTTTTGCTTTCAAGGCTTAGACCCAAATTTCATATACTCCAAGCGAAAGACTAATAATTATTCTACGGGCACTATCCTATTTTCCACGATTTTTTTTTTTTACCAACTCAAAACTGACCTTTGATTAAAGAAGCTCGCTTATGTATCCTTTCCCATCCCATTTTCTTGTATTTTTTCCATCAAATTAACTAAAATTTTATAATTGCTTTTATGGGCTTGCTTAAACTAAGCCGGTTCTTGTTATCGATATCATTTTCACTCGTTCTAAAAATTCTTAAATTTTAATTTATGTCTATAAGACAAGCGTCAAAAGAATTATTTCTTTTAAGTAATTCAGCTTAAAAATATTAATCTATCGATTTGATTCCAAATAAAATTCGATATATAAAAATAAGAATAAAAACCGAATTTTATCGATAACAAATGTAAAATGAGTAAATATTGCATTGCCTTATAATGTATATTAAATGAGTATATACAAATACAACATATGCATTTATAACATAAACTATCTTCTTTCATCTGCCACACATATGTACAAAACCCCCAATATACCCCATTCAAGCCAATGTAATGAGTGTTCAGGGCCTTTGTGTGTGCATCTAATGGAAGAGGCAAATTTCTGCTGATTGCCATTGCGTTAATTAATGCAATTTATTATTATGAAATGTGAAATAATGTAACTTTGAATGCATTATTGTGTGCGTGTGTGTGAGTGTGTGCCTGTGTGAGTGTGCGATGTTGAATGGGAAGTCAATGCATTATTTGTTGTCGCATAATTTATTAAATTATTAAGCATTATTATGTAGGTTAACCAATTCAATCCGTTTGACTTTCTCTATTTGCATTGCGCTCTGAATATCTATTTAGTATTCAGCAAAAAAAAGAAAAATAATAATTAAATGCATTTTTTTTTTTTGTCTCCTCTTGTTTAACTTCCCGCATCATTTCTTTGATAAAAAGTGGCTTTGATGGGCTTAGCATTACAAATATAAATTGAATTTGTATTAAAGACAAAGTATTTGCGAAAACCCTTTGAAGATTGTAATTGGGGTTAGAATGGTTTTATTCAAATTAATTTAATGGATAGAAGGAGGTGTGGTCCATAGAGTATATATATTATGTGCATTCGTTCGTCCGTCCGTGCGTCCTTTTATCTGTATCTTCGTTCTGTTGTCCGTTCGCACTTTCGTCCGTCCTTCTCTTCCTATATATTAACTCATCAGCCTCAGAATCTATAAAAGCTATTAACTTTAAATGGTTCTTTAAATTAGAGTTTAATTAAAATATTTGAAATATTTCTTAATATAAATGTTTTCGATTAAAACCCCAATCGAACTTCGGCTATTAAATTACATCTTATAGATCTTTTGAGCTAGTTACATTTTTCATTCAATTTGAAAACTGTATCGAATTGATAAATTTACCTTTGATGTGGTAAATGCATTCGAATTAGTTCCGAGTCTTCACAGATTGAATACAGTAAAAAACAAAGAGAAGCGTGAACTTATTCCTTGTCAACTGGAACTGGAACCGAAGGGATTCGATTTTTGGGCAACGATTGCGCTAATGTCACGTTCCTGTTTTTTTTTTTTTGGGGGGGTTCACAGATGCAATTGCGTTGACCTTTAAGGGTTGCCCGCTGCACGGCCGTGTGCATTATGGGCTAATTTCACGCCTGTCCGGCTCTAATCCCCGGCGCAGGACGAACGTCGCTCAATCAGCGCCAAATTAACACCATAAAACTTGGCAGCAGCCACCAAAGACTTGGTGCCATTGCAATTTGCCTGACGACTTTTTTGGGGTGTGTGCGAGTGTGCGAGTGTGTGTGTGTGTATTAAGAAATTCATTCTGTCGCTTTGTCTGTCTTCGAGTCAGCGTGAGCTTGTGACCCAGACTCCCAGCTATCAGACTCGGATGCGATTCGTAATGCCAGCTGCGTATGCCGAGCACGTAGCCTTTGACTGGTGGTGGAATCTGTTCCGACGGGGCTTCAATAATTGACAAGCGCAGCATTTGGCGACTACGTGCCACAACGAATACCAAAAAAAAAAAAAAAAAAAAAAAAAAAAAAGTGGTCAACGGGCATTTGCAATAGGCATTGGCAGCAGCACCAGCTACAGCTCATAAAACTGCCTCAAAACTGACCTGGATGGGTAATTTATGTGGCCTGGGTGTGAAGCGATGTCCAATTCCGTGGGCAATTGCATGTAAAAGTTGTTCGTTGCCTGCGTTTAATTTATATCGGCCAACAACAACAACAACAACACGAGAACGAGAACTATGCCAGGTAGCCCACAAGACGCTCGAACGGGCAAAGCCGATGAAGGGCATAGTGCGAAGTGCGGAGCAGGGGGGAACGGCAACGGTATATGGCCAACGGTACGGTGAGCATGGACGACGACGAACGTTCTGTGTGCGTCTGGAGTTGCCTGCTCAGCGTTTTCATTGAGCGTGTGGTGCGTTTGCTTCATTCATGGTCTGGCTAGAGAGGAGAGCGTGACACGCACGACTCACGCGAGAAGCTAAGGATATCTTATATATATATGTATATTGTATAAATATTGCAATGATGGTTCATAACTATTTATAACTGATTTAGGGGCTGGATAAGGATAAGTAATACGAATTGAAGTATTGAAAAAGAAGAAGAAGAAAATAAGAAGAAATCAAAGATAAGAAGAAGAAAATATTAGGAGAAAAGAAGATGAGAAGAGATGCAGATGATGACAAAAGAAGCAGAAAAGAAATGAAAAAGACGAAGATGAAAATGAAAAAGATAAGAAAATTAAAATAAGAAAAATATAAGACAAAAGAAGATGGGAACTAAAGAAGATAAGAGAAGTAAAAGAAGAAAAATATAAGATAAAAGAAGATGGGAAATAAAGAAGTTAAGAAAAGTAAAAGAAGAAAAATGGGAAATAAAGAAGATAAGAGCAAAGAAGAAGATAAAAAAAGAGATGAGCACAGAAAAAGATAAGAGGGAAAGAAAGAAGTTATAAAAAGAAGATGACGGAAGAAAAATATACAAAAAATACACTAAACAAAAAAGATGAGAGAAAAAGAAGGAGAAAGAAAAAAAGGCAAAAATAAAAAAGAGAACATAATAAGGAGAATATAAGAAGAAGGAGGTAAGAATAGAAGGAAAACATAAAAGAAGAAGTAGGATAATTAAGAACATAAGAATGTGGAAAAAAGAAGAAGATAAGAAAAGACGAAGCCGAATATAAGAAAGGAAAATGAAGAAACCACAAAAAGCAGAAAAAGAAAAAGAAGACGATATCCAATTCGAAATATATTGCCAATCTATTTAAATGAATAAGAGAGATTTTGAACAGCAACAAAAAACATATGAATTAAACATTAGCATTAGAAGATAAACGTTTTATCTTGTGCGCCAATTGAAATGCTGAGCTCCAAAAATATAGATGTGAGCCAAAAGAAAAGCTAAATATACGTTATTAATCTCACTCAATCGTATGTGTAGAGAGATATATGCACATATATGTATATAGATATATCTTTGTAAATATATTGAATTGTCAATTACAATTAGGCTAACGATGTTGATGGGCAATCAAATCACGTTGCCATCTCTAATTGATATTGCCAGTGCGAATGTGAGTGCGAGTGGCATTCATTCATTCATTCATTCAGTCAGTCAGTCAGCCAGTCGGTCGGTCGCTCATTCATTTGCCGCCTTATTGTTGTTACTTATCGCCCAAGTTGTTTCGCAAAGGCCAAAAATTCAATTGAGCGGAAAATATGTTGTCTTTGCGATTTTCCTTTTGGCATGCTCGTTTATCTGGCCGCCTTATTGTGTAATGATGACAAAGTGCCGCTGCCGCTGCTGCTGCTGCTGCTGATGCTGCTGCTGCTGCTGCTGCTGCTGCTGATGCTGCTGGTGATGCCCGATGCTGAAGTCGATCCGGAATGCTGCTGGTTGCCAGCTCCTTTGTGCTCTAGGCTGATGTCCGCCATCTCGTTCCAGTCACAGTCACAGTTAAAGTCGATGTGCCTCTATCTCTGCCTCTGCCTCTGCCTCTGCCTCTGTCGCTGCTTCTGCCTTTGCTATTGCCTTTGTCTTGCCATCTCATTCTCATTCTCAGTTCGCATCAGCACATTCATTCATTTGTCTGCGTGCTCATTCATAAACTAAACGGACAGGCACCAAGATCCGGGCTGTGGGCCTTTTTGCACTCATTGCTTTAGTGCCCAGGACGTTGTCCAGCTGTCGCTGCTGCGTAGCTAAAGCGACAGTTGACAAAGGCTAAGCAGGCAGGCAGCGAATCAGGCAAGCATTCACAGTTGCAAGTCGCTGTCGCTGCCTCTGTCGCTGCCTCTGCCACTGCCACTGCCACTGTCAACGTCGCAGTCGCCATCCCATTTGCCATGTCCAGTTAGTTCACAGTTTCATCTCCTGCCGACAGCGTAAAAATTTCAATTCGCCATACAACTTTGCGGTCATTTATACAAACACACACACACACACACATACACTCTATCATTTCTTTTTTCTTTCCTTTCACACACATACACACAGTTCTATCTGTGGCCTTTTTTTGCGTTTTGCCCAGCCAGGCCTTTCATATTACAGTTACAAATTTGCGTCTATTGTTGGTAATGGTGATGCTGTGGCGTTGTCCTCGTCCAGAGTCAAAGCCAAAGCCAAAGCCAGAGCCAGAGCGAGATCCACTGCCAGTTGCCTGCGGCGCTGTGCCTGATTACTTTTTCTAGCTTACTTAAAATTCGATTAGGCCACGCCCACTAACTAACTTTTTTGTTTGTGTTGTTCTGGTTTTTGCCATACGTCTGCCGTTGCCTCTACTCCTACTTTATCTCTCCATCTCTCTCCCTCTCTCTCGCTATGCTTCCCTCTCTAATCATGCTTCTTCTTTTATTTTGCAGTTTGCGAGGGATTGGAATTATTGCACGGATTTCGTTGATTGCAGAAGCGTAAGTACATGCCCCGCCTCTAGCTACAGCTCCAGCTCCAGCTCCAGCTCCAACAACAAAAGCAAAAGCAAAAGCTTCCACCCATCGCCTCATTTCATATTATGATAAGTACAAAGACAGCGGTTAGATGCGATAACAACAGCCTGAATAGCCCTAAGCCATGGCTTTCTAAACCATCCAGCAACAGTTCATAATTATTATGATCCCTTAACCCATTAATGTGCCCGATGAGTAAATGCTTTTGCCGCGCCAGCTAAATGTTTCGCTAGAAACTATGAAAATTTAATGCAATGCTAATATACTTAGCTTCAAATTGAATGCTATCTGGAGACCAATTTCGTGCTCTGTCTTTGCCATACAACTTAATTTGCTTAAATATCGTCATTGTTTTTTATAGTACACCTGGCAAACGGCTCTTTTTTCAGCGTCTGTCTAGCGATAATTAAGAGATGCAATTGCAATGTATTCACAATTTTTGAAAGCCCTCAAATCACTTGAAATTGAAAAGTTTCACATAACAAATTTTGATTGCGTGGCGCAAACATTTTTCCCAAATAACGTTTTCAATTTGAAGAGCATTCCATTTCAGTTGTTAGCCAAGGCATTTACAACAACAACAACAACAAATAGGAATAAAACAATTCCAGCGATGCCAGCAAAAAAAAAAGAGAAAAAAAGAAAAAAAAAAACAAAAGCAAAAGTAAAACCGAAAAAAGCAATTTAAAGCTAAAAAACCTTTGTAAAATGAATGTAACAAAAAAAAGGAATTTTTCAGTGATGCCGCATCACATTTCTGCGCAACAAAACTTATCGATATTTTTGCAAACTTAAATCAGTTTACAAATAAAATACGATAGTGCTGGCACATGCGAATGCCATTCTTGTAAATATATCGATAGCTCGCTACTTATTCTTTACTTATCGATAGCAGATCTTCATTTCAAATACAAATAAACAAATTCAAAATGAAATTCGCCTCAAAATTAAATTCGCTTGAAATGTGGCGCACAGATTGCACGATGTATGTGGATATTTATGTGTGCGTATTTAAGTACGTGGGCGCATTAATGGGTTAAATTTCGTTGCTTTCGATTGCTGCGGGCGGCTGGCAAATTGCGTTGGCAATTTGCGACTTTTTCATCCGCCTCTCTCTCTCTCTTTCTATGTTGCTACCGTTATGCTTTTGCTTTTGCTGTTGCTTTTGCCTTTGCCTTTGCCATTTTGCTAATGTCGAAACCATCCACACAGTGTTGGCAAAACTGCCACAGGCAATTGGCGCCCTTTGAGCTGCGCGTCCACCATGCCCAGCGCCAGGGCGCCCTAGTGCTGACCGACATCGGATGGGACGAGTTGATTGCGAACGCATCGCGTCAATGCCTGATCACCTGGGAGGTATCCGGCGGCGGTCTCATGGGCAACCTGCTCACAGACACTGCACGCGCCGAACTGTCACTCTGGCCGGATACAGTGTACAACATTCAGGTGACCTGCAAGCATAAGGTAAGCCCAGTTCAAGTCAGCCGCAGCCTTTGACCACAGTTGTGACAGGATAGAAATTGTCAACCATTCTGTTTGTAGCTAACGGGCTTGATGCGGCGCTCACTGACGCTCAATGTGGATACACATCGGCTGCTGTCAGTGGCAGCAACATCAGCATCAGCAGCGTCAGCGGCGGCGGCGGCAGCTGCGTCGGCAGCAACCAATCGTTGGACAAATCCCAGCCTGTTGCCCCTAAACGTGGATATGCTGCCAGCGGCAACAACAACGGCAGCAACCAAAGCAATAGCCACAGCATCAGCATCAGCAACAGCAACAGCGCCAACAACAACAACAACAACACTGCCAACAACAACAACAACAGCAACAACAGCAGCAGCAGCAGCAATTTTGCAGCACACTCGACCCACAGACCGTGTGTACATCATCAGTGCATTGCCAACGGCCAGCCAGTTAAGCGGCGTTGTGTATCCGGCCTTTGGTGCGTTGGCTTTCTTCCTGGCATTGCTCGTTATGTTCCTGTTTTTGCGTCCGCAACGCAAGCGGGCCACTGATGGGGATGCGGACACCGCATCTCTGCTAAGCGGACGTCGCTCGCGGCTCTCCATGGATAACTCAACGCTGCATGTGTAGGCGCTCAAAAGGCGAACCAAGTTAAATGACAAAATAACAGCAGCAGCAACAACAACAACAATAACAACAACAAACAAATGAAACCAACAACAACAAAAAGAGAAAACTTGTAGTCGTTTATGTCTGACTATGTGATATTCTGCACCCAAATTGTACATAACATAGATACACAAATACACACACACATACATGCATACATATATAGACACACACATACATGCGTACATACTATATATACTATATACTAAACATACATAAACCATGCGTATTATATAACATATGTAGTTATCAAATCAAATATCTCACATCCAGTCAAAAAAAAAAAAAACAAAAAATAAAAAAAATAAAACAAATGAGAAAAAAAAGTTCGCTCAATCGTACGATTAAGATTTATCTTTTTTTTTAGTCTTTAGGGCCAAACAAAACAAAACAAGTCATAAATTATATATTATATATATACATACATATACATATTAACTATATACATTAACGCGTACACTATATACATATATATGATATATATATATATATATGATATATATATATATATATATATATATATATATATATATATATATATATATATATATATATATATATATATATATATATATATATATACATACATAATCTAGGGGCTGCGGCCAATCAACTACATACACCAAACTAAATGCAACAAATTGCTACAAATTTTTATGCAACATACAATTTTTTTCTTGTCGCGTCGCTTTCTCAAAACTAAACTAAAACAACTCAAACTAAATATATACATTAAAGAAAACATACAAATATACATATACATATACATATATATATATATAAACAAAAAAAAAAAAACAAAAAACAAAATGAAAATCTTAAAGATCGCATGTCGTTTTCAAATTCGTCGTCTATATAATAATATAAATTTAAAAAATATAAAAAAACAAAAAAAACAAAAATTGCATAAATTCAATTAAATCATACATAAAATACAAAATAAAAACAAATTAAACTCAAATCAAAAATGGAATATTTTTCAAAATTTTTAAATGTTTATATACCTAGCTAAAATGCAAAATTACAAATTCAAAAACAAAAACTAAACTAAATAAATCTTATGCAAATTATGTACTTGAGCAAGTCAAAAGAAAAACCAAAAGAAAAGTTTAAAGAAAAGCTTCGCTACGCAAAATGCCTGTAAATATCTAAGCGTCATTCAGATAAGAAAAAAACTTTTTTTTATATATATATATACATATAAATATTATTATTATTATTATTATTATAGTATTAACAAAGTCTAGCTCTTTTCCAGGTCGAAAGTATCCTAAATAGTTTAAGCAGCAGCAGCAGCAAATGAGGCTAAAGCAAAATCAGCTCAATTCATACAAAATACATACATATATCGCATTCTATATCTGTTTGTCTGACATACATACATACATACATGCATAACTACATACATATATACCTAATATAATGATAATCAGCTACAGATTTGTAGTATACACTCTCTCTCTCTCTATATATATATAAAATATCAAAGACTAGCAAAACTCTTTCCCGATCGGACCAAGTTTGTGGCTTGAGTTTGATTCGATTTGGTTTTTTTTTTTTTTTGTTTTTGACTAATATCTAGTCAAGTGCATTATACATACATACAAACCAATATATATGTAGCTAGTTTTCGATTATGGCATTCCTTTCCCCTTCCGCCCCATACATACATACATACGTACATATATGACTATCTAGATAGGTGACAACAATAGAGTTCAGCCTAGAAACTAAACCAAAACTACATAACTATATATACATATATAGAGATACATATAAGCAGGCTGATAAGGAGAACATTTGTGCAGAGTCTGAAATATATATATATATATATATATACATAAATATATAGATTATAAACTTAATGAATTTGTCAATCGTATTACCGGAAAAGAGCATACAAGATGCGGTGCGCACCGATCGATATATTAACTACAAGAGATCATAAATAATGCAAGATATATAAATTGTATCAATAATATGTATGCATATGACTAACTATATTATACATATATATGTATATATATGGGCGTGTATATATAATATATATATATATATTTATCTGAATTATTCTAGTTTAGTTAAACAATTTTTTGTTCTATTGTGTTATTTTTAGTTTTTGCATTTAGCTTTATTATTTTTATTTGATTATGTAAATATAATTTGATTTGTTATTGCAGCGCATTTTGGGTTTTATTTGTGCTTGTTGGTTTCGATGGGCTTGGATGGGGTTTATGTTGTTGGCATGGGAATATCATTTGCCATGGCGCGCTTGTTGCCAAACTAAGCCATCGATTTTTTCTCTCTTTCATTTCATTTGTGCGCTGCGCTGCGCTGCGGCATGGATGTTGGTTGATAAAAACACAACAAAATGGATAACCACTTACCATATAAATTGGAGCCGCAAAATATGCCAACGATAAAAAAAAATAAAAAAAAACAGCAACAACAACAAAAATAATAATAACAACAACAACAACAGCAGCAGCAGCAGCAGCAGCAGCAGCAGCAACAGCAACAAAATAGAAGCAGCTGCGGGGCTGTATGCCCACAGCAACCCCTCCGATCCTCCCTCCATGCCACGCCCCGCGCACGCTCATGTTGTAGGCGTGTTGTCCTTTATCCAATTGGTTTGCGTTCTCGCTTGGTTTACCTAGTTATGTAGCCGGCGAGGTGGGAGCTGTTTTCTCCCATTTTTCCCCCACTCTATTTTTTTTTGGGTTATTGTATTGCAACATTTACATTTATACATTTATGTATTTGTGTGGGTTTCGTTTCTTTTTTTTTTTTTTTTTTTTTTTTTTGACTTGCTTCTTAACTGCTAGCCATAAATATTTCTCGCTTGGCGCATGCATAATTCTGGCCTACTTTGACTTTACGGATTTTTGTTTACTTAACCCCAAACAATGGAAGCCAACCCACCCAACCCCCGACACCCAAGCCCTCCCTCCCGGCTAGCAGCTGCAGCCATACATACATTTATCTATATGCAATGGAACATCTCTTTAATTGGGATATAATAGTTGGCTCTGCTTCTTTCTCTTTCTTCGTTTTTTTTTAAGAGATTCCTAATGGATTTATTGTATGTTTTGACAGTTGTCTGCGTTGACATCTAAATGGATCACAATCTATCTACATATATGTATTTATTCAAGCAACAGTTCGCGCACTCTCTTCCTCTCTCTCTCTCTCTCCCTCTCTTTCTCACACGCCCACTTGCATTGTAGCTCCCTCTCGCTCTTTTGATAATTTGAGCTGTTGTGCAAACATTTGAAATTCCTTAAGCTGATATACGTATATAGAGTAGAATAAGAGCTCTTCTAGACGCAATTACATGATTTGTTTTACAATGTAACACTTTTCTTCTCTTCCTCCTCATCTCATCTCCAAACCCTATGTGTGTTTTATCTCTTGAGTTGCCGTTAGCTAAGTCCAACATCGTTACAGATTTTTCCACTTGAGGATTTGTTTTGAATTTCAATACAAAAAAAAAAAACAGAAGAAGAAGAAGAAGTAGCAGAAGCAGAGCATCTTGTTGAGGCTTTAGGTAACCCAAAAGGGCGTGCACCCACACGCTAAACAAGAAAAATCTCAAGTTGCATTATCTCAAGTTCCATTTGGAGTTGAGTTAGTTTAAAAGGGGTTCCGGGGCATTCTATGGCATTCACCTAGCTCTAGCTAAGCCAGCTGCTCCAATCATCTATCTCTCTCTCTCTCTCGCTCTCTCTCTCTCTCTCCCTGTGTGTCGCTATCTCTAAAAGGCGGATGGGGGCACTTGGCTGGCATTTGTTGGTTGGCTTGACGCGAGGCTGGCCACTTGGCTTTTAGCTATGCTCGGGCTCTGGTTCTGACTCTGGCTCTGGCTCTGCTCTTTGCACTCTCCAATCTCCATTCTACTCGTTCTCAAGCACTTTTTATAAACCAAATTAAATTTATATGGGCCTCCGGCAGTCAACAACGCTCGCTTCCTCTTTCGCTTGTCCACCCGGCCGGCACTTGGCACCCAAAACTCATACAATACCTCATATCCCATATCCCATATCCCCCCATACCCCATTCCCATTTCAATTCCCATGCTATTCTATCTCCCTCTCTCTATAGCTCGCCCGCTCGCCCGCTCGCCCGCTTTGTGGGCGCTGTCAACTGCCAATTAGCTGAGCATTTTTCAACATTTTAAATTGTCTTGCCGAGTGCGTGGCCCCAGCTCTGGGGCAACACTTGAGTGAGTCGTTTTATGCGACACAGCCTTCAGATTTTTACCCCTGCTTTCATCTGCTTTTTGTTGCTGTTGCCTATTGTTTGTTTTTTGCTGCTGCTGCTGCTGCTGCTGCTGTTTTTGTTGTTGTTGTTGCTGCTGTCAGCTATGCAGCGCGTGCTTCATTTATCAAAAAGCAATTACAATGTTATAGGCAATTCGATGCTTGATTCAGCAAGAGCCCCATGGGCTATAGACACACTGGCTGCCGCTTCATCAACAACAGCAACAACAACAACAACAACAACAACAACAACAACAACAAAGGCAGCAGCAACAACAACAACAAGAGCTCAGCCCACCTGCTAAAACAAAGGCAAGAGCAGAGTCAACCCAGCTTTATTTCATTTATTGTTGTTCTATTTCCTTTTTGCTCATTTTTACAAATATACAAATACACACCCATACATATACGTATATATAAATATATTTATATAGATAAATTGAAAAGAAAATTCAAGTTGAAAAATAATAAAAAAAAAAAAGAAAAGAAAAAACCAAAAAGCATATAGCGCGTACCTACAAACATATTGTATTACAAAAACAACACAAATTATTAACTTTAAGTAGACAAAAAAAAAAAAAAGCAAAAAATACAAATGAAGATGCAGAAAGAGCAACATGAGAAAAATAAAATTAGACTACAAAACTCAAAACAAGCGAAATACTAGAAAACGCCAGAGGGAAGAGGTCGGGCAGGGGAGGCGAAAAGAGTGAAGGTAAGGCATGGCAAGGCGAGGCGATGCGAAACGAGGCGAAATGAGTGAAGGCATGGGCAAGGCAAGGCGAGGCGAGGCGAGGAGAGTTGAGTTGAGCAGAGCAAAGGCGAATCAATGGCAAAGGGAGTTGGGGCGAATAGAGTTTCGCTGAGCATGTGAAAAAAGAAGAAGCAGCAGCAGCACTAGCGATGAGCAGCAGCACTAGAGAGGAGAGTGAAGACGGCGGCAGCAGTAGCACTGGCAGTGGCAATGCTAGCGCACACTAGAGAGGAGAGCGTGCAGAGGGCACAGACGAGGCAATGGCAGCGGATGAGCAAGAACACAAGCAGAAGAAGACAAAAAGCGAGCATGTGTTTGTGCTATAAAAGGTTTCTCATTACAATTTTTGGCCAAGGGTCGCATCGTTGCACAAAATTACTTTTTGTTGTCGTTGTTGTTGTTTTTGGTGCTTCAAATGCTGTTGCTGCTGCTGCTGCTGCTGCTGCGTCGCGCTCTCAACGCCAGCGGCGCTGTTAAAGAAAGTGGTTGGGGTGTTGGCGTCGGTCGACAAAGGGGGTGGTGCGGCGTGCTTAGTAGGTGTACGGCAAACTGAAGTGTCGGGGCGGCGGGCGGGCAAAGGACAGAGCGATTGATATACAACACACAGCCGCGCTGAGAGACATACACACACACACACACACAAACATACATATACATATTTATATGTATTTATGTATGTAGTATATACACATAGAGATGCTTATGCTGTTTATAGCTAGCAGTTGCTGTTCCACAAACAAACACACCCACAAGCACGCGCACACTCACACACACACACACCCACACACACACACACCCACACACACGCACACGTATAGAGAGACAGCACTGTAGCTAGGGCGGTTGCACGTGACAGGACCAAACATGTTCGAGCCTGGCAGCAAGCGCTAGGTTCGATGCAAAGGATAAAACGTATCTCGCATCCGAACCAATCGCCAGTGCGTCGGCGCCTTGCCATACAGTTCGCTCAGACACACACACACACACACACACACGCACACACAAATATATATATACAGAGAGAGACACAATGGGCAGGAAACAGGCAACGAGCTGAACACAATGAAGCCTTGCCTTTATGCCTTGCTCTTGGATGCTGTTGCTGCCACTGCTCTTGGCGTGGCACAATTCGCGGGCGCTGTGCTCACATTTAACCTTACCAAAGGTTACGCGGAGTAGGCGCGAGCGCCAACGATGTTAGCCGACGACAGCTGCCAGACCGAAGAGCTGTTGAAGTTTTGCCCCGTCACAGCTGTCTCTGCAGATATAGAGATGACGATGAGCTGATACTTAGCTTTATGTATGCCGCATGCTGCCGCCTGCTGCCGCCTGCTGCCGCCTCCGCTGCCGTCGCCTGCTGACTGCGTTGGCCCTGTGGCCCGTTGGCCCATTGGCTGCTGAATGCCGCCGTTGCAATTGACAGCTGTGACGGGCGGTAACATGTTGATACGGGGCGCTTTGTTGTTTCTCAGAGATTTCATCTAATTCGCTTTGCGTTACACTTGATTTTCGGCTTGTCTTATTAAAAGACAATCAGATTGGAGTTTTCCCTTTATATTAAGGGCATGTGTCACTGTTAATCTTCTCAAGCATTTCTCACCGGCTTCCACTGACGGCACTTAAGCCCAAATGAGTGATTTTTTTTTTTTGTTCACTCTATCTCTCTCTCTCTCTCTCACTCTCTCGCTCTCTCGGTTTTACAATTTATCAACTATGCAGTGACTGACAATATCGAATCACAGTGACTAATCACATCAATGTGGATTAGTGGTATGGTAAGTAGACGTAAGTATGCCGGAGTATATGTGCCTAGCTACATATGTCTAACAATTCAATGAAACTCACAGATGAAATCTAAATATGGATGCGAAAAATGTTGAAGATAAAGAAAAACTTGTTTCAAGTTTCGTCCAAAGTTATACAAGAATTTTACATTTTTTTTTCATTTAGATTAGTATTAGTAGAAGTATAAGTAAAAGAAACTTTAATTTCGTGCTGTGTAAATTTAGAAAAATATATATATCAATATCGAAGGTGTATGATTTTGTTGCTTTATATTTTCCTTTTCTTTACTGCCTTATAAGGAATTAGTAAGCATTCAAAAAGGATGTTAGTAAATTTTGATCAAGTCATCTAAGTTTCATAAAACACAAATTCCTATGTTTCATTTCACTTCACCAATACCCCCAAAAAAATTATTAAAAACCTAAAAAAAAAAAAAAAAAAAAAAACATTCACTACGGCTACAAACTGCATCCGAAAGCTCTAACTAAATTTCTAAGAGTAAAGCTTAACTTGAGACTAAAGATACTGAAACCAATACCAAATTTCGTTTGTGGGTATGTATTTAAGTGCATTTATATTTAGGAAAAAATATAGTTTTTTTTTTCTATTTAAGATCTTTAAATGATTCTTACAGAAGTTGAAAGAGATAATCACAATTAGATAGATTGAAATTTTGATATCAGGGTATAATGGATTTGTGAAAATATATCTAACATGCAGAACATGGCGTGGCTATTAAGTATATATACTTGATATATATATACTTGATCAGGATAACGCTCTGACCCGATTTCGCTTTGACCGTTTGTTCGAATCTATGAGAGCTAAACGCTTGAAATTAAATTTAAGTTTTTTTCTAAATCCCTATATAGCGCAAACAGATTGTGTTTCAACTCATTATTTTTATGTAAACGATACAAATTTGTAATGTGAATTCAGTTATTGAATCGCCTAGGTCTTTGGAACTAAAGATTTTGCATTATTTTCATGTATATTTTCTAGAGGTTTCATTTATATTCCCTACTATCTTTAAAATGTTCAAGAAATAAATTTAAATATATTAAATATATTAATAAATTGTTAAATAGATACATACTCCATAGAATATGTAGATTAGATGCTAAAAACTGCATCGAAATCCGTTAAGTACAACAGAAGTTCATAAACAAAATATTTGGTCAAGTGTGATAATAAACGTGTCCAGCAGCTTCAAGCTAACATTTCATAAACAATTTAAGATTTAGAAAAAATTTGCTAATTGATTTTAATGGTGCGAGCTAGAAAATTTAAAGTAAAATAATATGCAAAAACGCAAATCTAATGGGGTTCAGAGTATCTGCCAGTGATGCTAGTAGTGCTACTATAGCTAGAACTGATTGAAGAGTTGAATCAATCTATATATAGACATATCCGTCTGTTTGTATGAATGCAGCTATCTTGTAAAACAGCAGGAATTATAGATATCAAATTTATATATATATATATATTTTTTTTTTTCAATTTATAATTCTCAATAGCCCAACTAATTTTCCACAATATCGAATACTGCAAGTCTTCGTAATGATGATTATGATTTAGTATTTTAGTATTTTTGGATACCGCCACCCTTATTTCCTAAAATGTTTACAAAATTTGTAAAAAAAAAAAAGTAGTAAAAGTACTAGAAGAGACTTTAATATATTATACATAAAAGACATTTGTAGATTTAATTAGAAAAATCTGTCTCAGGGGATCAGGGAATCTAGGCAAGGGGCCTAGTTTTCTTACCTGTTTAATATTGAAATTGCTAGGATCTATAAATTTTCACTCGTTCAGTTAAAGTAGGCATTGTAATCTCCAGTTCTATCAAAGTTAAGCAGTAATATCAGTGTCAGTGATATAATATAGAATAATATATGTAGATATATATATTTCAATATATTTTATAAAAAATATATATTTTCAACAACATTCATAAAATATTGCATATAGAAATCATTTTCGCTGATAAACCAAAGGAAAATCGAAGAACCTTAAAGATACAACGAAAGCAAGAGTTAAAGAGAACCAAAAGCCACTGCAATGGAGAAGTTGAGTAAAGCGAAGTGGGCGGAAATATGCAATACCTTTGCCATATTGGACGTGGATGGAAGCGGACTGCTAACTGCCAGAGAGCTGCGTGGCATGATGCGTGTCTTTGGCTATGATAACAGTGAGGAGGATGTGCAGAGGATGATCGATGCAGTCGATACCGATGGTTCCGGCAAGATGAACTGTGCCAAATTCTGTGCCGCCCTGCTCTGGACCCTGAAGCCCGAGAAGCCAATGGAGGAACCAATGCCAAGCCTGCAGCGCGATGACCCTACTGAGGAGCATAGTACATCCGATGACTCGTGCAGCTCGCATGAGTAAATCAATTAATTACACAGGCAAGGAAAAATAAAAAAAATCATAAATCCAATAGAGCAAAAAGCCAAAAGCCTAAAAAAAAAATAATAATAATAATTATTCAATAGTTGACTGCGTTTCCACTTGCTCCGGCCTTTGCGAGTCTGTGTGCATACATATATATGATATGATGATGATGATTTATCTGACACATTCACATATACTATATTAAAATATTTTGTTGTTAGCTCACACAATGAATCCTTCTCCAATCAATATTTCTGTTCAAAAAAAAAAAGTAAAATATTTTGGAAGTCGAACAGAAAATGGGGAAAAAATTAAGTGTTATATAAAAAGGTGAAAAGAATAAATAAAAAAAAAAAAAATTAACCGACATATAATAAATAAAACAGAATTAAATTGAAATTATTAACTTTTATGAGATGATAACGGGGTAGAAGATAATTAACATACAGAAGAATGGATTGGTCGGAACTTGAGACGAGATTTGGTCAAAAAGTATGTCAAGTCAAATATTTATGAATATCAATCATATTTTTGCACTCTTATTTCAGAATCACATTGGTTGTTGGTCAATGAAATCTCCATTAATTATTATATCCTATACCTCTTTAAGTAATACTTCTAAATCTTATTCAGCTGTTCATTCCGTTCTTATCTTATCAATCGTAATACAGCATCGTCCTTTCATAGGCCTCTTTACACTATTATTTTTGGCTAAAATTTAAATATAGATTCTTGACACAATTCTTCGATAGTGCCAAAAGTCATAGCCAAAATAAAAAATTAACTGACATTCCAAGACTTTAAATTGTTGGCACAAGTTAGGCAGATATGGGTGCCAACGTAATACTCCTTAAAGAATATTTCAAACATTGAAAATTTAAACCACAGAAATTCCAAGTTTTCATTACTTTTTAAATAGACCTCGTATACATATAAATAACAATAATGAATTACTACTTCGAATATATGCTAGCCTGTTTCCACAGGAAAATATAGAATATTATAATAATCCGATAATATAAGAAAGAATATTTGTGAGTTAAATCATCTTACCAACATATTAATTATGATGGACATACGAGAACGA
The DNA here is from genome assembly GCA_035047405.1 of Drosophila stalkeri. NCBI lineage: Eukaryota > Metazoa > Arthropoda > Insecta > Diptera > Drosophilidae > Drosophila > Drosophila stalkeri. The sequence continues at coordinate 9,506,381 of JAWNPR010000061.1, read as the reverse complement.
TTGAGGTAGGTGCAGCTACAAAGCTTAAAGGAACTAACTGGGCCTCAAGTTAGCTTCCCAAGCCCAATGCCCAATGCCCAATGCTCAAAGAAAGAACTATATTCAACTTGAACTATAAAAGTAAGAACTAGCTTAAACAACCTTTCGCAACCAAGACTCGAACTATAATTAATTGAGCTCATCTAAGTAGTTACAGATACGCTTTTAGCACATTGAAAATGCCAACACTATATAGTCGTGTAATATAGTATACTTTGATATTAGCTTACTATGTTTCATATCCAATTTCATTTAATATATACAATATAGCATACTTTTCAGGGCGGCGAGCTAACATTTCCACATATGTGAATTTGGCTACTTAATTTACGTATAAAACATACACAGATTCATAATAAATATAAATCATAAAAGCAGCAGAATTTATTATAATTTTCAATACTTACGTTTCTTTTAAAATAAATATTCGTTTGTTATCATTTGATAAAACAAAATGTTGGTGTTTATTTCAGCTCAAAGGTTTGATGGATACAAAAAAAAAATCATATATATATATATATATATATATATATATATGTAAGATATTGTACAATATGTTAATGTTTTTTCATTTTCTTTTTTAAATATTATAATTAGTTGTTTTTGTTTGAATCATTCTGCTGCATGACATATTTATAATTGTTGTATTTAAATACATACATAATAATAGTACATAAATGTTGTTTTTCTGTGTTTTATTTTTTAATTATCCCCCCAAAATATTTAAACATAATGCGCATTAACCTGCAACTAAGTGTTATATAGTTTTCCTTGTTGAAATTTGTTTTGTTTTTTTCTTTTTTTTTTTAGTAATATATATTTTGTTAAATTTATTAATATATATATGTATATATATTTATATGTATATTATAATTATCTAGTTTTCCACAGTGCTGTCTGCTTTCTCAGTTTCTTGTTTGCTGCTGCAGTTGTCTGTTGAATCGTTTTTAAGTACGTGCGCACAGGAAATAACAATTTATCGAGTGATAGTTCGTGGAAATGTAGGCCACACGGTGTGCTGAGCTTAATGTGTCGGCTTCCAACACTGCGCCTCTGTGTATGTGTATGTGTGTGTGTATGTATGTATGTGTGTGTATGTGTGTGTGTGTGTGTGTGTGTGTGTGTGTGTGTGTGTGTGTGTGTGTGTGTGTGTGTGTGTGTGTGTGTTAGTGTATGTTTCTGTCACCGGCCACTGTGTGACGTCCCAGCGTGCAGCCCAATCCTGGGAATTAAGCCAACACGCTGCCAGCGCCTGAAGCCTTCATTAGTTTCAATAAAAAAAAAATATTGTTTAATACATATTACATACATAAGTATAACAAATTAAGTTTCCTTTTTCTTTTGTTTGTTTTTGCTTCTTTTTTTTTTTTATATATAATAATAACTATGAGCTCTGTCAGCGATAGACGAGTGTACACAGCGTGTGTAACGATCGATAGATATTATCGATAAACTGCTTCCAATCGGCAAATGCTAAGCTTCAATAAATGCGCCGCGTTTTCTTTTGTTTGTTTTACATTTGCTATACACAATTTGTCACATATTAGTTGCGATTTTGTTTTGTTGTTTGCTTTTGAGTTTGTTTGTTTTTTTCCTATGTTTTTTGTTTTTTTCTTTGTGTTGTTAATGTATAATAAAATACATTTGCTGTTATTGTTAATTGTTTCAATTTACAATTTAGTATAATGGCTATATAATTTAGCTTGACGCTGTTTAATGACTTTATTGTCTTACATTAAAACTGAATGTTTGTCTTTTACACAAAACAATTACACACACAAATATAAGCAAATCATAATTATAATCATAATCATCATATTAATAATATTGGTAATCAAGAAATGCATACACGCAACGCGGACATTTATAAAAAAAAATAACAAAAAGAAAAAAAAAATGATAAAGGCATAGATAGGTATATATAAAGATATATATATATATATATATATAAATATATAAATTATAAATTATTTTTCGCGTTTTTTCTGTTAAAGCAACTGGATACTTTCGCACACGTTGACCAGATGTTTTTTTTATGTCTGGCAACGCTCTGCTCTGCTGATGTTCTCTTCGATGCTCCCTTCACACGGACTATGTTGGGTTTCTTTTCTTTCTTTGATGAGTGAATGAGTGTTAGTGTATTGGTGTATAGGTGTGTGCCTGTGCCTGTGTGTGTGTGTGTGTGTGTGTGTATAGGTATATTAACTTATTTTACAATATATGCGTGTGGCAACCTCTGTATTTAGCTGTGCTCGGTATGTGTGTGTGTGTGTGTCTGTTTCTGTTGTCTTTAGACTTTTAGCTTAGACGCTCGCTACGCTCGCTTTAATGCACATTTATTCGTGCGATGGCTGCTGTTCCGGAAAGCCGCTAACCTCCGTCTGCTCCACGAGCTGCTGGCCATCGAGCGTATATTGAATGCGTAGACGCATGCGTAGCACAGCCTATAGTAGGAGAGAAGGAAGAAAAGTTTTATTTTACATTTATAAAAGGCAATTTATATTGATCAAGACTCGACGTTGGAAACCAAAAAGGCCCTGGATTGAGATTAGTTCGCATAGCTATACTAGTTAATATGCCCCGCATAGCTTCTGTAATCTTAATTTTCTAATTTCATTTGAATTATCTAGTAGTGTTAGCTAGTTAAGTTATTACAATGACTACCTATTAAAGGCAGCCTCTGGAACAAAGAATGTTTATATAATAAAGAAACTTCCTATTAAACCCTCGATAAGCCTTAGTTAATTCATAAATACATCAGCTACATAATTTCTGTACTCTTTATTTTATAAACTAACGAAGCTTCTTAGAAAAACGTTTTTAATATCGATTAAGAATATGCATATACAAAAAAAAAATTCCTGTTAGACCTTAGTTTGGTCTTAGCTAAACTATTTTAAACACATTTACCTCGCCTATATAACCTTCATTCTCTTCATTTTATAAGCTAGTTTATGTAGTATATGGAAAAAATGTTATTTATATCGATTCTGAACATTTACATATTAAAAAGAAATCTCCTATTAGAACTTTGACTCTAACTATTTTACAATAACATCACCTATATAAATTTTGAGCTCTTCAATTGACAAACTCGTTTAGCCACTTACATTGGACGTAGCAACAACGCGCATTTCCTGCGTAATGACTCCACCTGGAGGCAGCACCGAGCCGGACGGCGTCAGCATCTGCAGTTTAAAACTCTTCTGCACGGCCGCCTGTAAAATGTAAAGAATTTCCTAATTGCACAAAATCATTCAGCGGGTAAATAGTTAGCAAACGCACCTGCAGCAAATACTGCTCCAATGTATTGTCTGAGCTATTTGTGGTTGTCATAAAGATTTTCATGCAGTCGCTGCCCGGCACTGGCACCAGCTGCACCAGCAGTCCGTTCTTGTCCAGGGCCGTTAGCTTGGGATCCTTTGGAGGCTGGAATTTAAGTGAACAGCAATTAGGTACATGTGCTAGCTGACTGATGATAGGTCAAGAGTCTTACCACTGTCACATTATTGGATGCCGTCGTGGGATTCAGTTCACCCAGCAGACTACCGCCAATGGCTGGCATTACATGGGATGGCGCACCACCTCCAACGTTAAGGCCACCCAGCATGCTCGACAGATCGTTGCCATTTGTGGGCATGTTATTGGGCATAGAGTCGATGCCACCAAATCCACCCAGATCGAGGCCCCCGAGCATATTGTTCATATTGGCCGCGCTGCTATGATCACTACCCAGATTAACACCCATGACGGGCGTTGCAGTTGGCGCTGACATATCCAGATCGAGCAAGTCGAGCAGATCCTGATTGTTCGACACCGGCTCATCGTTGTTTGCATTTCGTGTATTCTTTTTATGCACCGCATTCGATAGATCTGTAGCCATGGCCAAATCGTTGGTGCCCGCCGACAGATCCGTGCTCCCCAATAAGTCCAATAGGATATTCTACAAGATCAAGACCAAGATTTAAGTTTATATCATTGAAGCGGAGTGTGCACATTATTGTTTACCGTATTGTCCCCCATTGTGTTCATATTGCTTTCGATTAAAGGATGCGTACTGTTGCCGCCAATCTCAATGCCATTCTCGATAACATCCGGACTATTGTCATCGAAGGAGCCGCCGCTTTCGCCATTCTGTGAGCTAATGCGACTGATTTGCATGGCGGGCATCTTTTCCAGCAGGGGCGGACGCAGGTGCTTATAGCTGCCAAACAGTTGCGTGAACTCGACGCCGCGTTGCTGCAAATCCACATTCAGATGGCTGCCAAACGAGGTAATCAATGCCTGGATTTCTCTGCAATACAAAATGATTGATTGATTAAAATGAGAGAGACATATGTCTATATATATATAGATATGGATCGTCACTTACTCCACGCACTGCTGCAGGCGCGTGCTCAACTTGGCCAGAGAGACGAGCGCATATTGCTTGCTTGTTGTCGACACTTGAGCAGAGGTTAAAAACTTATGATACACAGCGATCAGATCGCTCTCCGTTGGACGCTCGAACTCTGTTTGAATGAATAGATGTGATCAATTATTAAATGAGTTTCACAAATGACACATCCTTGTTATTCTAAATCACTCACCATCCTCATTTGCGCCGTACATGAACAGATCACCGTACTCGCCTATGGCCCAGACGGCAACCTGCAGCAACGGCTGCTTGTCCTCACAGTGGTTGGGCACTTGCAGCGATTCCCAGAAACGATTCGTGATATATGTCTGCTCTGGCACAGGACTGCTGGACACCAGCTGTATGGTCGATGAGACAACATCGTCACGCACATAATTCCCAGCTGCTATCAGAACGCTCAGCTGTGTGTCCAGATGCCAGCGTGAATTGGGCGAATAGCGTTCGGCAGCCAAAATCATGCCAGAGCTGCATTGCGCCTTGAATTCAGCGTCGGCCTTCTCCAAGAATAGCAGCAGCTCTTTAGTCATTGTACGTATATTTTGTGCATTGATAAGCGCAAAAGATAGCTCCATCGCACGTCGCCTGATCGACACATCTGGATCCTTGAGGCACTCCAATATGGTTGTGCGATGCCGTTGCACAGCCGACGTATCGGCGTGCACCGTTCGCAGCAGTGTATTCAGCGCAACATAGCGTATATTCTTGTCCGAGTTGAGTAGAAAGCGTCCCAGAATGTTCACAGCCAAGACGCGCAGGCCGCCCTCCGAGCTGCAAATTATAAATTAAATTTGATAATAAATCGATATGGGATTCACTCTTACCGTATATCCATTATGGATAGCACTGTCTCATAGAGAATGGTGTTGCCAACATTCTTGCTGGTCTCCGTATTGGTGGCCACCTGCGCCAACATATCGTTCATGGCCTCCGAGGCATCCGGATCATTATGACCGAGTATGCGCAATAGACGCAGGATTTTCACCTGCAGGAACGGATCGCTGACGCCGCTGACATCGTGCTCAGGTGAATAGCCGCCCAGTATGAGGTTCTTCAGAATCCGGACTAGATTCGGCACGATCTGTTACGAAAGAGAAAGAGACAGAGCGAAAATGAAACAGTTGCAATGCACCTCTACATAAACAGAGAGAAAAAGAGACAGAGAGAAATATGTGTGTTTGTTTGTGTTTGCGTGTATGTTGAAGCGAGTCAGAGCTAGCTACTGCATAAGTTTTGTGCGTGTGCAAGAGTAATAGAAAGAGCAGAAACTGGAAATTTGCAATAAAAGTGAAATGAAGTAAACTATATATGTATATTAAATATCACAGCCGGAGCGACTGTTTCAAAGAAAAGCTCTACGCAATAGCTACTTCAAAATATCGTTTGTGTTTATATAGTAAAAGCTAAACAAAAGTGATTTCAAAAACAATATACATATATATATATATATGTATGTATTACAAATACAACAACAAGTATATAATAATGAACAGGTATATATAGTAGTATATATATAAAAAGAGTTTAATTTGAGGCACAAATCACAATCATACCTCTCGATTTCCGCTATCCTGGCAAGCAAATTACAACAAATTTCATTTTGTGTTTGCGCGGTATTCGATCAAAAACAAACGAAGCGTTAATTTGTAATTACAAAATGTCGTTAAGTGTCAAAAGTAGTACGTGGCAAAGCGATAAACATTAACGATAACAGTTACAAAAAAAAAAAAAAGAAGAAAAATTACAATTTGTATTAGCGGAATGCGCACAAACTCAAAAATGGCAGCAAACAAAAATAAATAAATCCATATTAAAATATAATAATAAATGATGGAATAACAAAAATAAAAAACCAACAACTGTTGATATTGAAATTAAATCACAATTACAATATACATTAGTAGGGCCGCCCAAAATGACTAAAATGCGGTTGGATCGGAGCTGAACAAGTTAGTCCGTCCGGGACGGCCGGTTTATAGCCGTTGAAGCTCTATATAGGCATATATATGATATGTATATAGATTATATGATCGCTTTCCATTCAAAAATACCGTTAGCTGTTTGTCTGCCTTGGCGTCCGATCGGCCAACAACTTACCTTTTTGAAATGCATCAACGTATCCGAACTGTTCTCGCACATTTCCGTTATGAGCGTGACGCCAGTAATCAGGATGCCTGCATAAAATCATAATAATAATAATAATATTAGAATTTGTATAATTGTGTTCATTTTGTATATATCAATCGAACCGTGATTCTTCTCGCTGAGCAGCGAACGTGTGGCCGGCAGAAAGATCTCCATCAGTTCGGGCACACGGCGTATGACTCGGAATGCACACAGTGTCGCCTTCTTGCGGATGTACGTGTTGGGCGACTTCATCAGACGCTCCACCTCACTGGCCAAGTCACGTGCCATTTCCGGTGATGCGATGGCGCCCAGTGTGCACAGCGCCAGGCCCACCACGAACTGCGTCGAGCTGTTCAAATCGCTGCAATGGCAAAGGCAAAACACACAATTCAATTAGAAATCGGTAGAAAATAAACAAAATTAATTAATTACCCCATCGTAATGACTAGGCTTACGGACAATTTGCTTGCTATATTTAGCGATTATAAATATATTTTAAAAATAAATATTTATTACTCAAGAATTCCTATAGGTGATTAATATACTTGAGTTACGTTCATATATATATATATATATATGAAATACTGGAATTGTAATAATATACAGTCTTAATTCTACTCATTTGGGGTCTATTGTGATTCATTGTGATTAAGTCAATTAATATACCCTTCTTTCTTGTGGAACTAATGACATTCTAGTTAGGATTATTATTTGTATACTATATTATAATACATATTTTCGTATTATATATTATATTACTATTACTATTTTACTCAAAGGCATTCAGTTGATAGGCATAGTTAAGACTAGCCTCAACAGCGAAATTGACTCAGCTGCTAACTATACACTTAATAAAGCTATACGTGTAGTTTAATTGACATTATTAGTGCTGGAGAAAAACATACAAGCGGTACTTTAGAGAGAGAGAGAGAACGAGACAGAGACCGAGAGAGATATAGGGACAGGGAGGTATGAAAAGCATTTGTGCTTTGCCTTTTAGAGATCATTGTAAAACCCAAAATATATTAAACTCATTGAAAATAGACTATATTTGTTTTACTAGCCAATCTCAACAAAGTTAATGTTTTCTATATCCCAAACTCGATAAAAACGGAATCTATTTGGTTAGCTAAGGAATATGATTTATTTAAAGATCTTTAAAGCTCACATTTTCTATATCCTAAATACAATGAAAATAGTCTATGGACATGCTCAAAAGTCTTACTAGGTCTCACATTTTCCATATCGTAAATCCATTAAAAATGGAGTCTCTTGGCTTACGAAATATTCGGTTTTTATAAAGAACGTTTAAAACTATGACTTTTAAAACGAAACTTATAGAAAATAGGTTCTCTTGGCTTGCTAAAAAAGGATTAATGATCTTTAGAGCTCATATTTTGCATCGCCTAAGCCTATTTAACGTAGTGTCTATTCCTTGCTCTCTAGTCTCTTTATAATATTAGTCCGCATAAGGTATATAAGCCAGTTATGTCTTTGTAGAAGGTAACTCTAGGTTTGTCCTAGCCTAATAAAAAACTTTTGAAAGAGTAATACTAAATATAATACACTAACTTAGAACTAGAGTAAAGCTTAACTTATATTTGTTGCGGGTTATCCCTGTTAAACTTACTTTTTTAAACAATTCGTTATCAGCAAATGGACATCTTGACGTTCATCCAATAACAGCATAGCACCCAGATAGCCAATTCGTTTATCTGTGAAACGCGTGCTGGCCGTCAGCTTGAGGCACTCGAGTTGGCCAAAGTGCGCCGGATAGCCGAGCATGTGTATGTACAGCAGCTTGGCAATGTTGCGACAACTGCATGCAACAAACAGCGAGCAAGTGAGAGAGAGATAGGGAGAGAGTGAGATGGAAAACGAGTTAAAATGGCTGAGAACAATTATTAATGCAATTTACTGCCCACACTCACCGCCATACGGAGTCCTCCTCCCGGAATGTGCTGCGTATGTAGGCGCACTCTTTGTTAACCACGGCCCGCTCCTCGGCAGCGGTGCGGGCGGCGCGTATCTGTCGTATAAGATCACGCAGCCGTGTGGGCGTCGGCATTCTGACTGCACGTGGGCGAAGCAAAACAAAAAACAATAAAAAGGAATACAAAAAAGTTAGTCGAAGATGGAGAAGAAGCAACTGCTTCTGATGCGTATAGATGGAGGCTGCTTACCTCTTTCGACGGCCTCTGTGAATGCCTGGCGTATGGTGGCCATATTGAAGGCTGGATTGAATCTATTGGACGGAGAAAAAGTGTATTAAAAGAGGCTGCTTAAGTACATAATATGGAGGAGATGAGGGCGTAAATATATAACATAAATACATATATACGTATATTTATGCACACATATAAATATATGTGTATATATTATTATTAAAACTGCATACCCATGCTCGGAATTCATTGTGAGGCGTTGCGGCTGCTGCTTCTGCGGCTGTGAAGCACTTTGGTTGTGGCACGCAGACTAAACTGCTGTTGTTTTTGTTGTTGATGGTTCTTTATCTTGATTTGCTTCTGCTGCTATTGTTGCTGCTGCTGCTGCTTCTTCTTCTTCTACTACTTGCCGGCCTATGCTTTTATGTTTTGCACTCAGTTGTTATTGTTGTTGTTGCTTGTTATTTCAGCTGCGTTGGCGAGGTGGCAACAGCAATCATATTCGAACTAAGTCGTTCGCGTTTTGCAGCACTTTGCAACACTCGCTGCGCAGCATACGAATAACGATAACAACAACAATAATACCAATAACAGCTACAATAACAATATTTGTGACAGCCGGCCGCTATTCAATTGCAGTTATTTCTTCACTTGTCGCTCTATCTCACTCTCTCACTCTCCCACACACATATTTGATGCTCTCTGACTGCAAAAGTGTTAACAGTGCACTACAAACTCCACTTTACTCGCTCTCGCTCTCGTTCTTGCTGTTGCTCTCTTCTTTGATGTTGCTTTGTTTTATCATTATTAACACAAATCACAATTCACAAACACAATTAGTAATCAACTTATTTCTGTTATGAAATTGTATATGCATACATACAGACATGGTGCGTGTGTGTGCGTATGTCGAGGCTTAAACAAATATATAGATATGTATGTACATATATTTACATGTGCATATGATTTGCCGCCGCTCAATGCAAACAAAAAGCTCAACGCTCACTTACACATGCACACGCACACACACACACACACGGACTGACATACGCATACATACATACATATATTGGTCATATGCATGGACATTGGAAATGCCTTTTAACTGGCATCAGTTACACACGTACATACATACATACATTTGTATTTATGTAGCTGGCAGTGCTAGCCAACGAAGCGCAGCGCAGCGTAGCACAAGTTGAAAAAAGTAGGCTAGGTGTGTAGGGTGTTAATTAAGACGACAAAAAGGTGGAGGCTCACACAAATGCAAAACCATTTGCGGCTGCTGCTGCTGATGAAAATGAAATGATTAATTCAGTTGTGGGAATAATGCGAAAACCGCACTTGAAGCATGAGCCGAACCGAATCGACGATTAGCGCGCATCGAGTTGACAGCAACACACACGCAAACACACACACGCACACGCACGCACATATACACTCGCACGCGCTCAAGCAAACATCAAGAGAGGCGTATTAAAATCCAATTGGAATATATGAATACAAGTTCTAATTACATTCTTTCTTGAAAACTCTGAAATATGGATAACAAGTAAACAATGCAATCCAGGTTCCCAAATGAATCGTTAACAACTAATTCAGCTTTTGCTCAAATGCCTAAAAGGCAGTCACAGTCACCAGTTATGGCTAAAACCAAAACAGCTGCCGTCATAGCAGCTTGATATCGATAATTAGATATCGATATGGCACAAGGGGTCTTGTATCGAGTGCATTGCATGCGTTGCAAAAAAAATGTTTTTTTAAGAGCACGAAAATACAGACATTTATATCTTTGTCTCTCTATGTGCACACTCACTGTAACCTAAAACGTATTATTATCAAATATTGTATTGCTTTCTGCACTTGTGGAATAAAGTAAATTCGTTGGAAAGCTCAAGTACACAGTCATATCACATACATATGCACACGCACACACACACAGAGAGATACATGGCACACAACACACACTCAAGCGCTCACTGAGTTAAGCGTATGCTTCTTTTTGGCCACACGAAAAGTAAAACATAAATTAATTGAATGTCGGCCACAAACACAGCAAGATGCCTTTCGTTGTTGCTTAATCTTTTGCTCGCACGATATTTAAACGTTTGTTTTATAGCCACCTGCCGCCTCCGACTTCCAATGCAAATTTTAACAACGCGACAAAAATGCTCGTAGAATGTTGATGATGAGCGCAACAGTAGTAGTAATAGTAGTTGTATAGCAGCAGTAAGAGTGAGAGAGCGCTACCAAGCGGTTGACATTTCGTTTTTGACATTAGCCATGCTGTTATCGCCAGCCCGCTGTTATCGATAGTCCTATTGGCCAAGACGATGGATGGGTTCGCGCATAACGTCGTTTTTTGAAATAACAAATCCCCTCCATTGTTTGTTTGTTTTCTTGCGGCTTACCTGCGATTGTTTTCCGGCGGCAAAACACTCCAATCCTGTTCATAGTATGGATACATGCTTGCAGCGTGACGATCCCGCTTGGCCCACTAGCAAACAACAATGGACAGTAACTAAATACACAAACGTTAACACACACTAAAACTCCGCTCAGTTACTGCCGACACTGGAATAGTGATAAGCAGCAACGGTGCTCCACATAGACAGTGTGCGTACGTGTTATCTAATGTACATTTATAAGTAATTACGGTTCCAATCCCCTCTCCACACGAACACATACGCACACACACCCAAACGCGCGAAATGCTATTGCTCGACGATGCGCTTGAGGTTTACCTCAACTCGGTAACCATATTCTCTCTTGATGAATAGCGTATGGAAGCTAACGGATCAGCGGATTTAGGCCAGGTGAGACAATTTTATAATGTTGGGCGGCCCGCGCAACCCTAGTTCTGGCAAAAGACTAAAATCATGAAGTTCAGATCCCTCAGTCCTCATCGACGCTTGCTGCATTTGTCCGCGCATAGATAAACCGTCTGCGATAACTCGCATTGGTTTCATGGCAGTCATAGACACGGTATGGCATTCATTCGCTCTGAGCTCTCGATGAAACTATACTAACTTATCTTTCAGTTGATAAGAAAAAAAAAAAAAAAACCGTGAGAATGTCGCTCTACACACACGTAGAAGTCTATTATAAAATGTGTTTCATTTATGGATAAGCGAACTGACTGCTTTGGTGGTGGTGCTGCTGATAAGTCAATGACAGGTGAAAGCCGTTTCTCGCGGTATAGATACACACGTATATTTCTGAATGCAGGTTGAGTTTCCATTATCCTTGGAGAAAAAATTATTGTTTTTTGCTTTTGTATTTGATACATGCTTAGGGCTATGCTCTATCTAAAGCCAAGATGCTATTGTACAACATTGTCGTCACATTGTTTTCTGTTCAGTTTCGGAATTTGTTTGTCTCGTTCGTTGCATTGAGTTTGAGTTTCGTATCGTAAGCAGCCTGACCTATCTCTCAATCGTTTTCACGCGGCGGTCGCACTAAGGAATGTCGTTTGATCGCCTCCACCAGCCATTTGATGCCCTCATCAACGCCTTCGCCTGTGAGCGCTGAGACGGGTATCGTCAGGCAGTCGCGTCGTCCGATCAGCGCACCAGCCTGTTGGAATACTGGTTTTATTTCCCGTACACCCATCACATCGGGCAGATCCTGTTTGTTGGCCAGTATTAGCAGTGGCACACCCGAGAGTAGATCATTCTTAATCATTTTGTCTGAAAGATCACGAAAGTTGTGGAATCAAATAATGGAAACTTGGGATGCTAATTCATAATAATTACCAAATATGACTTTTGACTCGTCCATGTGTTCGCGATCATTGGAGTCTATCACATAAATAACGCCATGCGATTCCTGATAGTATTTGTCCCACAGTGACTGCAGCTCCTGCTGACCACCCAAATCCCAGAAATTTAAGCGTACTCCATTTACATCGATGGTGCCAATGTTGAGACCGACGGTCGTTGTGATTTTAGCAGGATTCAGGCCTTTATAATTTTTCGTAAATTTCGTCTTAGCCGCCTCCAGATAGGTCTGTCAACACATACTTGGTTATTTACAGTTGCAGACGTGTCTGAAGTCGCTATCGCCTTACCGTTTTACCTGCATTATCCAGGCCAAGAATGACGACGCAGTACTCGTCTTTCTGTGTGAGATATTTGTAGAAGCCGTGGAGTAATGTGTACATCTTTGAAATGACTTAGAGTGCCGGGCAATATTAAAATTGCATACCAAATGGACAATAAATAAATATAAAATAATAAAAACACAATCTAGGGTTGTTTCTGTCCGGAATGGTGCCAGCATACGTATGAGATTATTTGGATGTTAAGGTAACAGTTTCACAAGTATTCTAAGCGCTTTGCGTGTTAAATACACCCTATGTTTACTTTAAAGTTGATTTATTAAACTATAATAAGTCGTAATATATATGTTTGAAAATAATGTTAATTGTAATATTGTTAAGTTTCGATTGGCCCGTTTATCGATAGCGAAAGATAGTAGCTTGTTAGCAAGCAAACAGCTGTTAGTGGCAGCTCAGTGCTTTGTTTACATTTCTTCCACACACTCTGGCAGCACTGTCCAGTATTGTTAGCACTCCAGCCAAGCGGAGTGTTGTAAAACAAGGCTTTGTCCGTCAACGGTTATTCAAACGCAGAACAGAATACTGTGAAAATTAAATAAACTAAAAGATAGACCCCAAACTTCTTTATTTGGATACCAAAAATGATTACTAATTATATTAAATTACTTCTTCTCTAGCAATGGCAAAATGCAAACCGGCTCTGTACAACTGGGGTTACCCGAATATAGCGAAAGTGTTCTGTCATTTAAATCGAATAGAGCAACACATATTGTCTTAAGTATATCAGTACATTTATCCATCCATACGTTAAAGGTGTCTCCAGATACATCTCCAAGCATATTGAGCACATCTGAAGTGCTTACCGGCGGTTTGTATGATTTCATTGTTTCTTTACGCGCCTCACTCGACTGAAGCAACCTCTCATTGGTCTCTTCCAATGACAAACCCTCAAATCTATCAAAAAATAGTTGAGCAATGTTGATTTTAAATGTATAATGAAGTTATTTATACTTATTAAAATGATAATTGTAAGTCCCAACGGGAATCTCTTTAACGCATACTTTTGACTTATTCTTCCCCTGTGGGCAGGGAGCAAATTCCATGTTATAGCACATTTTACGTGGATCGCTGCAAGTAGGACTAGTTAAACTCCGATATCATTTGTAATGCCAGCCCACTTACTTAAGAAATGATAAATTAATGGAACATGCATCGGCAGCGCCCACACCATCATCTATTACCACTCGGAGCACATCATCCATGTTGCAGGAGGCCAATAGAGCTCGGGTTATAAAGCACCGAGCTGCTAGCACGAATCGAAATCATATGTTTTCATTTGAATATAATTGTACTATATGCATATATGTAAACTTACGCGTTCTGCCGCTGCGTAGATTCTTTGCAGCTATCGCATTGATGGTAAAAACGAGACCATGATGATTTTGACTAAACGTATAGCCCGGCAGGAGGCCAGCATAGCAGAGTGACATGAAACGCTCCTCTTTCACTTTATACTTGCCCTGCGGCTGATCACTAATGATGTGTGCTACCACAAAATAATAATGATTCATCGTCTCTATCACAGCATCCTCCGTATGGCCCATAAGGCGCTGAATAGTAAGTATATAAAAAGAGCACTGAGTCTCAAGAGTCTGATTGCGTTTGTTAGTCTGGTGATTCTCTCACTTACACAATGCTTCTGGTTTAATATTATTGAGGAGCAGCCGCACGCTGTTTTCGCCGCTGGACATATCATATTCTGTGGTAAAATTGCGTCCATTTGCCTTAAAAATAACTGTAACAGATAGAAAAAGTCAACTATATTATCATCGATAAATTGCATTGCGCGGGTACTTTGAAGTTAGATTGATATTGGCAAAGAATTCGACTTCATTGTCATACTCTTGGCTTGCCTCCAACTGGCATAAGCTGATGATAAGCTGACACCGGCAGGCGGCCAAGGTTAGTGCAAATTTGCGTGCATTTAATTGGTCAACACATTATCGGCAGCTGCGCAACAGCTTTTAACTTTCAGCGCCAGCTCAGCTCGGTCAAATGATAAACAAATAAAAAAAAAATTGAAGTTGCATTTGAATTAGAAGCATTAAAAGCGAAGGCGAAGCCAAGAGGCAAACCTTTGCACCAGAAATAGCGCTAGACTTGACAAAGTTCAGTTACTATTTATACTCCACAAACACACACACACACACACACACACACACACACGCACACACACATTTAGGCATATTAGCCAAATACGAAGAATCCGCTAATAAAACAAATAACAGTAACAGTGTCAAGAAAACGGAACTAGTTCAATGACTGTTCACTGCACGGCCAATGCGTTTTTTTTTTCTTTATTTATTTTTATATTATATTACAGTTGTAATTGCCTAAAGCAACTAGTTAAAGTTGAAATTAGTTGTATTTGAAGTAAAATTTCCGCCAATTGGAAGACTTTAAAATAGGCAAAAATAGAGCTGAAAAACATTGCAGCAAGGCATGAACGACTTCATAATTCACGCATATAGTTGGAAAATAATTTTATTCATTTATTAAATTTTAGATTAAGATTTGCCATGCCCCAATGGGAAGACGTGAGATAGTTTTTTTTTTATTTTATTTTATTTTTTTTACGATAAGGTCCAGAAGAAGAGGCTATATTTCAAGACTCTAGCTGTAAAGCTGAAGCAGAAATCGTTTTTAATATTTGTCACAATTCAAGTGAGCGTAGCAATACGATTTATATCTATATATATATATTTATATAATTTATATTAACTGAAGTTGACCTTACAGATATATTTCGAGCTCTAAGTTTTTAAGTTACGTTCACACGAACGTTTAAACGGATATGCAACAAAAGCGAATGTACTCGTTTCAGATGGTGAACGAGTATTATAAATGCAGCGATAATGTTAATTGTTAATTGTTAATTGCGTTATTAGCGAGTGATTGCTGTTGGTACTGCTACACTTGCAGAAATGCACAATTATGTGTGAATTTATTTGCGTGAATCGTATTTGGTGTTTGTCATTGAACATTGACAACTTGCAACTGGTAGCGGGCAACGGGCAACGGGCAACGAGTGCGCGCCATACAAAAAGAATCTAACTAATTCGACATGCAACGACCTCATCGTTAGAGTGGATCAAGTTTCAAGTGTGCTGCTGACACAGGCAACATATGCATATGTATAATGATAAGTATTAACAATACAGTGTCAGTAGATGCCGATGCGAATAAGTTGCTATTCTAATTGGCTAGGCTGTCAGTATGATATGATTTAAGATATACATAAATTTGACTTACATGTTCGAACTCCACCTCGGCGCCGTCAGCCACGCCCTGCAATTCGCGTACATACTGGGGAAAACTTGCTTTAACTGATGCCAAAGTCTCGTCATAGATTTGTTCTGTTTAAATTCCATTGGAATAATAAGAAGTGGAATAGAGTAAGAGAGAATTTCATTTTTTTTCTTTAAATATATATTGAAAGTACTCACTGCCCTTGGGGGTGTTATAGAGCGGCAGCAAGCTTTGGTTCAGAATCTGACACTGAGTGTGCAAATTTCTGATCATCGAGCCAAATGTGCGACCCTAAATAATAAATGAGTATATAGTTCTTTGAGGAGAATGGCATGAATCCCCAAATGCAACATACCATATCAAAACCGACCTCATAGTGAGAGCCACGGGTGTAGAGAATGGGTATCGCATTACGACGAACGTTCGGTTTGGCCGAACACGTCTTGCATTTGTTACCCGGACCGTTCATCATTTGGTTTCTTCTGTTTTTGAGGGTCTCTTTTATTAAAAACTACAATTTTGAACAATACTAAAGAATTTGGAACAATACTAAACAAGCCAAAAGCTACTTTAACTTCTCATTTGACATATTAAACGCTGTTAACATTTCAAATTGATGTAAGTCAAATTGGCTACTGAGCCAGGAGAGAGATTATTAAATAAAATTACAAATAGAATTGTAAAAAGTAAATTGTCTTTGCTGACTCACTTCATTCCATATAGTACAGCTCATATAAATTCAAATTAATATTAACGCATAAGGATATATCGATAACTTTGCAAGGCTCTCTCATCACTGTCCAGTTGACAGGATGGCAGCGCTGCCTAGTGATGGTAAAAAAAGATAATCAAATTAAATCATATTTGAAATAAATACACATTTTTTTTTTATTGAATGGCTTATGGATTAGGATGGATTATGCATAAAAATATATAATTTAAATATATTTTTGAAACATTACTTGAGTCTAATTAACAGCAAAATTATTTGCATATTCTTGCATCACTTACATCGACCTGCATTTTGAGGATATATTTTCTTTATATTAACTGAAAAATCGCAACGCTGATTGTTGCTCATAGCCGTTAATAATTTGATAAATTAAAATTTTTATCAATATTAATGTCATTGTGCCTTTGTTTTATTTCGATTAATCGAAATGATGCGCCTGGCAGTTATTTCAACTGTCAAAATGAAAATGTTCAAAATGACTAATTTATTGTGTATTAATGATTAATTGTCATAATTATTGAGATGTTTTTTTTTTTTTTTTTGTAAGTAAAGATCTTTTAGACCCATAATGTAGCTTGAAATTGAGCAAAAAATGATTAATGACAATTCTCGCTGCTTTACAAAATTTTGTTTTCGTAAAAAAAAGTATATAAATGATTCATTATGTTTCATTTCATCGCGCATTTTGTAGAATTTATGTAAAAGCTCTGCAGATAATACGCATACAATATATTCCCTTATAATACATATCGCACTTCATTTGTATGCGATGCTGTGAGAAATCAATTATGAGAATAATTTATGGATAAGAATTCACATTAGCTAATATGATAACTGCCGACAGAGCCAATTTGGAGAACTATTGAATTGTATAAATTATAACAAGTATTATTGGCAGCTGCGAATGCTTTAGGCCACATAAAACGTTTACATCGATCGTCCAATTAGCGATGCTAATGAACAGATAAGCCAAAGCAAACCATTACACCTGACTAATTCTCTACCTGCATTAGATAGAATTGCTATTTTAAGGCTTCCTTCATTCCACTTTGACAGTTTTTGCAAGTGCAAATTTGATGTAAACCAGAACCGCAACAATGTCAAGAAAAACGGAACTAGTTCAATGACAAGTTCAATTCAGGGACAGTGCGTATGGCTTTGCTGAATAACTTGTATTAAAATTTTAATTGCCTAACAATCTAGACTAAGTATCTATACAAAAAATATTATTTCTAGATTCTAGATTTGTCTAATTTGTCGAAAGTATATGACGATTTCTAGAACTCGAGGGTGTTTGAGGGTAATCAATTTCAAGTAGCGACAATGTGATTTGCAACAAAAGCGAATGTACTCGTTTGAGATGAGATAACTACAATATTATTTGTTAATTGTTAATTGCGTTATTAGCGAGTGATTGCTGTTGGTACTGCTACACTTGCAGAAATGCACAATTATGTGTGAATTTATTTGCGTGAATCGTATTTGGTGTTTGTCATTGAACATTGACAACTTGCAACTGGCAACGGGCAACGGGCAACGAGTGCGCGCCATTCAAAAAGAATCTAACTAATTCGACATGCAACGACCTCATCGTTAGAGTGGATCAAGTTTCAAGTGTGCTGCTGGCACAGGTCACACAAAAGCAAATTATATTGAAAAAAAAATATAAATATATATATATATATATTTATCATATTTTGTTCTGCTCTTATAAAGATAATTGTTAATAATTCGCTGTCAAACTCATAAGTTGCTATTTTAATTGGATAGTCTATTAAATTTAAGTGTTAAATATATGTACATACATATTTTAATAACTTGTTCGCTACACATTTATACTAACAGTCTCCTCAAAAACTTTCTTTAATTAGAACGACAAAATAGGACAACGGCTGACAACGTGTATTCATTTTGCTTGGCTATTCTTAATTATAGTACTATATTTTATAGTAGAATTAGAATTTAGAATTTAAAATGATTTCAATTACAATTTTAACATGCATTAATTTTAGTCAACATTTATTAATTCAACTATTTAATAGAATATTGTAACTGTATTTAGTTAAGTTTTCGGTTTCATAAATATAAGGTTCAAAGTCCTATCGATAGCTTTGTAAGGCTCTGCCATCACTGACAGTCCTTGCTGCAGAGTCTGGCAACTCTGTCTAAATTCAAATTTAAAACCAATTTAAATTCAACTTCAAGCTGAAACTTTATTTATGCATATATAAACTATTGCTTAGAGCGAACAATACATTCATTAATAATTGTTAAATATTTGCTGATACCCAATTATTAATATATATATAAAAAAAAAAATAATAATAATAACACTTTAGCTATATTTCACGCCGAGTTACTTGTAAAGCAGAGGCAACGTGCAATGCGGCTCGGTCAGGCTCGGATTGTCCGAGTAGAGCGAAAAGGTCTTGGCATTCAAATCGAATAGTCCCATAGCTATAGTCTTGACCTCTTCGTCGGATCTGCCATTGTCGCGCCACACACAGTAGCAGCCGCCAGTTACATCGCCCAGCATATTGCGCACATCCTGCTCGCTGGCCGGCGGCTTGTACTTGCTGAAGGCGCTCATGCGTGAGATGCTCGATTCCACCATCGGCTCATTGGCCTGATCCAAAAGGATGCGCTCGAATCTGTTTATGGAAACACAATTGAATATGCTTCTAATTTAGAGCTTGAATGTTGTGCATACTGATTGGTGTGATAATTATGACCACCCAGCGATATCTCCTTGATGCTCAAATGTGATTCGTTCTTTTTGTCTGGATTCGGTGCCATTTCAATGTTGTAAAACATCTGACGTGGATCGCTGCAAGCGAAACACATATGTATATAACGCATAAATTGATATTGACCATGTGAATGTTCTCACAGCCCACTTACGATACAAACGCCAAGTTAATGGAGCAAGCGTCGGCGGCGCCTACGCCGGCATCCGCTAGCACCCTGAAGGCGTCGTCCACGTTGCTTGTGGCGAGCAGAGCTCGGGTCAGAAAATGACGTGCTAATAGAAGAAAATATAGGTAGTTAATAGATGATAATAGATGAGAATAGATATGTATATGTGTATATAGCTCTCTTTCGACACTTACGTGTCTTGCCGCTACGCAGCAGCTCGGCGCTAATGGTGTTGATGCTAAAGATGAGTCCATGATGATTGTGACTCATGGTGTAGCCAGGCAAGTGTCCGGCATAGCAGAGCGACATAAAATGCTCCTCCCTTACATTATACTTGCCCTGCGGCTTGTCGCTAATGATGTGGGCGACCACAAAGTAATAATGATTCAGCGTCTCGGTGAGCGCGTCCTCTGTGTGGCCCAGCAGGCGCTAAAAATACCAAATAGTTCAATGGCTGTCTGATCTGATTTATATAATCTATATAGCTCGACTTACGCAATTCTTGTGATTCACAATAATCGAGGAGCAGCCAGTGGGTTGGTTTTTGCTGCGCGGCTGATGCTTGATGGCCTGTGGCAATATTTCATCCAGATGCAACAGGAATAACTGTAAAAGAGCAGCATAGAGAGTTGCCCATAGCCGTTAACAATTCACTTGATTATATCGATTGGGCTTTACTCTCAAGCGATAGGGCACTGCTATCGATTGTATTGTATTGTATCACGATTTAGTATCGATTAATTGAAAGGATGCGCCTGATACTAATTTGAAATGTCATCTTGAGTGCTTTGTACGCTGACAAAGTAATTCATTTATTGTTCTGTTAATGATTAATTGCCAAAACCATTGAGACTTTTTTTTCGGTAAGTAGAGAGCAGCAAGCCCAATAATATAGCCAAAAATGATTAATGGCAATTTCCATTGTGTTCATTTTTTTTGTGAGAGCCCAAAATATTGTTATTTCAAATACATGATAAATAATAAATAAATGATCAATTATTACGAGTCGCACGTACACCTGTTCTTTTTTTGCATTGTAAAATTGAAAAAATTATCATAAATTGTAGCTTGCATTCATAAAATAAATTTGCACACAAATTTATGAATATATATTCAAAGCCTCGACATGCATTTTAAATGACAGCGAAAAGTGAGAGAAAAGACAAATATTGTTAAATGAATATAAAATGAAGTGTGCATTCACATTAGCCAATAAAGCCAATCGAGGCTATTACTTTGACCAACAGTTTATGTGTTACAATTATAACAAGTATTATTGGCAGCTGCGACTGCTTTAGCCACATTGAATCGCCTAATCGATTTGTCTAATTAGAGATGCTAATGAACAGATAAGCCAAAGCAAAGTATTACACCTGAACTAATTCCCTGCCTGCATTAGATAATTTGCTATTTTAAGGCTTCCTTATTTTCACTTTGACAGTGCAAATTGACGTAAACGAGAACTGTAACAATGTCAAGAAAAAAAAAAAAAAAACGGAACTAGTTCAATGGCTAGTTCATTGCATAGTCGATGTCGTAATGTTTTATTGGATTAAATACCTTGACAAAGTAACTGCAAGAAGTTATTCCTAATACAAATAAAGAGTTTGTTAAGTTTGAATTTAATTTTTTATTTATCTAAAAAATAGTATAATTAACTATTAATATTTGTTTTACTTGTTCAGGATATGTTTGTCCAAATTTCCCTTCCTCTATCTATTAGCAAGAGAATCTCTTTTAGCTTTTTGTTTTATTTATTTACTTTTTCTAATCGCTTGCGAGTATTACGCAGTCGTCTAAGTCCGACTACAAAGTTATTAATTTGCTTTTTCTATTTTTTTTTTTTTTTCGGTTCGTTAATATGTGTGAGAAATAGTTATAAGCAGCTCAAATATTTAGTTTTAATTAATATGCAATTGAAAACAATTGCATTACTGCATGCCATTATCATAGCTCATTGATAATTATGTTTGCAGTCGTTCGTTATAGTTGAGTGCGAACTGTAATTATTATTAAATAAATATTATAGGCAATTATGTGTGAATATATTTATTTAGTTGTTTAGATTGTCATTGAACATTGACAACTTGCAACGCATGCAACACATGCACCATGCAACTTGGCGTGCAATGACTTTGGCATTAGCTTCACCGTTAGAACGGCTCAAGTTGAAGTGCTCTGCCAACGTTACATCCGAAAGCCAATAATTATTGGTTGCTTATATACTGTAAATGAGGTATCTTGGGTCTAATGGCTTTGCTAAGCTAGGCTAGGCTAGGTGTCTGATCTTATAAAGAATATATCTGATGATGATCTGATTGAGAGCTGATTTAACGCTTCGTACGTTTCTCTCTCTCTCTTTCTCTCTGTCTTTTTCTCTCTCTCTCTCTCTACCCCGTAAAGATTGAGCTTATTAAAAATTAAAGAAATCGATTTGTCGATGAAAATCGATTACACGTTATATTGTAATTCTTTCTGTGCTATTTATTTTTTTCTCTTTCTCTTCATCTCTCCCCTCTCTATCTCTCTCTCCCTTTCTCTCTCATAAAACCTATAAGATCTAGCAGACGTAGTACTTTAAGGAGATAGAGTTTATCTAAAATAATCGATAACAATTTTAATTTCGATTCAAATTAAACTTTAAATTTCTATTCTTTCTGTGTTTCCTTGTTTTAAGTTTAAATTAAATTAAATTTAAAATAATCGATAGTCTTTTTCGCTCTTAAATATATCGATTAAAATCGAACTTAAAATTTCGGTTAATTTTTACCAACTTTTTTTTTTCTTCATCTAAATATACGAAATTGAATTCGGCATCACAGTTATTGCATTATGGCCAGCGTATCTTTCAGTCAGGCATATCCAACTGCAATTTCACTTGCTATTCGATAAGTTGCATATACATTTAAAGGCAGTTAATATTTAGCGACTGTCAGCGTGTTAATTACGACACCTAACAAGCGTGCTATATAATTGTGTCATGGGATATGGATCTGGATATTGAGTTGGAATTATATTTGACTGTTAATCCAATTGACTAATTGCTTACCTTATGGAATTCTACTTCGGCACCATCGGCCACGCCCTCCAATTCGCGTATGTATTGCGGAAAGCTGCACTTAACCGATTCCAGAGTTTCATTATATATTTGCCCTGAAACAAAAGAAGATCGACAGCAGAGAAAGAGAATGAAAAGATATTTAAAAATAAACAATGAGATAATGGAAAAGTTCAAGCATTTGGTTTTTTTTTTTTTTTTTTTTTTTTTATGGAGTACTACTCACGGCCTTTTGCGGTGCTGTAGAGGGGTAAGTAGGTCTCGTTCAGTGGCTGAGATAAGATCAAAAAGTTCTTGATCATCGAGCCGAAAGTGCGACCCTGTAAAGCAATTACGTATGTGTTCGCTTTATTATCATTATTATTATTATTATTATAATTATGATGATGATGAATGTGGAATGGAAGCTTTCTAAATACTTCATTTTTTTTTGTATTATTATTATGCTAATGGACACTCTAGTTTAAAATTAGAAATAAATGTATATAATAAATTGAAAATAATATAAAAAATACAATCGATCACGACTGATCGCAACAACAACAACAATTTGAATAAATAGTTATTGTTAGTCGCTATTGTTGCCATGTTGTAAGTTTTGGTCCATACATTAGCCTCTCGCCCCTTGCCTCTTGCCTCTTGCCATTTGACAACGCGCAGGCGAAGCTACGGACAGCGTCTGAATTCCGGGCCTGCATGCTAATTGCTTTACGCCCTTGATATTGGCCATTTGTGTGCAATTCCGGTTGAAAGTCAAGCGAGTGAGAGTGTATGAGTGTCAGTGAAGGCTAAACAGGAATTGGGTCACGAATTGGCTTAGACAACGCCTAAACAAGTGCCTAACGCTGATAGACCAAGTCGGCTTGGCTATAGCTACTGCTCCAGCATATATATATATATACATAGATTGCCTTTAATCTATAAAGTATTTGGCTAGACGACAAAGCAAAGGCATTATAACTAACTAGCATCAAAGCAGTCAACAACCGATTGTCGGCCTGCTTATCAGAAACAGCGATTTATCTTTATATGTCATATTTGTATATAGCTGCAAATGTATATATGTATATTATTTACATACATATGTATATAGCTGCACTTGCATGAACTGATAAGCAAGCAAGAGCAGATAGATAGACTCGAGTGCTGTTCGACTGGAATTTAGAGCTAATTAAAGCAAACATTTTAAAGTACTCTTGATAAAATGATAAAGAAATAGACAACTTTTTTGATGGTATGTATATAGATATACATAAATAGGGAGATATGGATATTAAGCAGAGCAGCTTAGCTGAAAAGTTATTGTCGAGTTTTGTAAGTTCATAAGACTTAACAACAAGAATATAAAAAAAATTATTTTTTTATTCTTAGCTGTTTCATTTTATGTTTAAAAATATTAAAAATATATATTATAAAATATTCTGTTATATTGTAAATAATTATAATTTTTATTTATTGATTTATTTATTTTTATTTTTTATTTAATTATTTTTTGTATATTTAAAAATCATTATTTTTATTGGTTTCAAATTATATATAATTTTTCTTTTTATTTTTCATTTTTTATTTATGTCATATTTGTATATATTTATATTTTATTTTATTTTATTTATTTTTAATAATATAGATTCATATAAAATCAAATAAAAAATCGTTTATTTTATATATATATATTTTTCGTTAAGTCTGTTTTAAATCTTATTAGGAATCTTATAGATCATCTTATAAGAAATTGACAACAGCTGAGAGTCTATATGCTGTGAATGAATATTTTAATAGCAATTTCTTGCTGGGTTTGCAATAATTTTGACTGCTCTGCGATTTCAAAAAGTAGCGCGAAACGTTGTTATATTCTATTTATGATTTTTGGGAGTTATGTGATAGATGCTGAAGCCTTAAGACTAGAAATATGGACATTTGTTAGGAGAATTGAGCTTAACCTCATGATTACGAAGGGCAATCAGATCTTTACGAATAAATAAACAATAAAAAAAACCCACAGTAAGTAAGCTTTACTTTCCGAACAAACCTCGTATAGATTAATTATTAAAGTTGTTTTTTATTTCATATTAATTTGATATTTAATATATATAAATTACCTTTCAATTCTATCAATAGATCTAAAGATGATTAATGTAAAATAATGTGCTCAATTACGAGCTATATTCTAAATTTGATTACCAGATTATATAAGAACTACAATTATTGGAAGAGCGATCTAAAGTAAGTTACGACAATGCAATAGATAGATTATGAGTTGAATATATGTACATGTATATAATATATATAGAGAGATTTTCTGCTTGAATAACAATAAGAATTCGATGAGCATGAAGAAAAAAAAAAACTGTTTCCCTCGATTTTTTTTTTATAATTTTGGTTATTTGAAATTTGTAATAATTTAGTTTTGCTGCTTTTTAATTGAGACGTGAAATGAAATCAAGTGGAATGGAATGTTTAATAATGAATTAGTCGCATTAATAATTCACTCGATCGCTATAGCTATGCCAAAGCATTCAGTTCGTATTCCCCCCACAGCTTAGTTCCTTAGATGTCATTAGGCATTAGTTATAAAAAAAAAATTGAACTGTTTGGGCCAGTTGAGAGTTAAACTTAAAAATTCAGCTAACTAGCTAAAGTACTTTGATTGTAAGGACATTCCCTTTCATCCACCCCACCCCTATAGGTTTGAATTAGGCCTTGCGTGACTTTGCTACTCCAAGGGCAAAAAGGCGAACAGGCTAAGAGGCGAACAGTTGAAGAGGTCAACAAGTGAACGGGCAAAGAGTTGAACAGCTGCTCAGGTGCACAGTTGCTTAGGTGCTAAAGTACGGTTAGTACACGTATTTGCTTACCATATCGAAGCCAACCTCATAGTGTGTGCCTCGCGTATAGAGAACGGGTATCGCCTGGCGACGAGGCAATATCCTGCCGGACGACATGCTCGATGACATTTGGTGGGCTACCGGTGAGGTGCACATGGCTTCCTGGGTTTTTGTACTCGTCTATGTGCTCTGGACCGTTTATCGCTCTACGCGCTATTTGGCTCTGAAATTTGAGCAAGATGATCAATAAAGACTGATAGATCTTGTCTGGGTGCCATGCCGTTCACTGACTAGGGTATTTTTGTTTCGCTTTTCTTCTTTTTTTTTCTTCGTATAAATAATTTTGTAAATAATTTCGGATTCTCTCATTTCAATGCATTTCATTTGTTTGTTTCGATCCCCACGGGCTCACGAAACGTGAATGAAATGACAAAATTTACAACACATGCAATAAATAAGTAAAAAACAAAAAAACAAAAAAAAAATCTATAAATAATAAAGCTCAGTGGGAATGCGCTAAATTAAAATTGCAAATGCAATTATGAGAACAAACAGATGAAGGAAGCAGAGAAAGAGAAAAATATGAAACAAAATTAAAGAGATTTAATTGAAATAATATTAAAAAAAAAATAAAATTAACAAAATATAAGAGTAAAGCAATAAAAAACAGTGAACGTTTTAGCAATTTCAGTTAATAATAATACTTTTTTTAACACACACACACACACACGCACACTCACTCAACGCTCGCAATGTAAACAAATAGTACGAAAAAAAAAATAAACAAACAGCAATTTGAAGAACAAAGTTTAAGATCAAGCCAAGCTTTTCAAAATAATGTTCTAAAGCGCTTGAACGCAGAATTTAAACTGAATTGGCTATGTTTTGGCGGCGGCAATTCGAGGTGCCGAACAACCACCCAGCAACAACAACAACAACAACAACAACAACAACGATAGCAAGCGATACGAAGACAGTGAACGACGCGAGGCAACGTCGACGACCGGCAAACGCTGCGATAACGGAGCAGCAGCAAGCAGCGGCCGCACATATAGAAATAGCAACAACAACAGCAGTAAGAGCGCTGCCGACGCCAACTGCGCAGCTGACGCTTATCCAGAGTTGGAAACCAAACAAATTCGTTTCATCGAATGGGAATTCGAATTCGCATTCGAATTGGAAGTTGTCAGTGGAATTGAAATTAAAATTGAAATTGGAATTGGAATTCAAAATGCCAATTCGAATTCAATAACTGTTGCGGTTCGATACACATTAGAGAAGCGCGCGATCTTATTTATTTAATATATGTTAATCATATTTCGATATCAACAAAATTATAGCAAACTAATTGAATATGCATGATAGATATATGAAGCTTAATTAGTTTCGATACTGAGAAAAAATTGACCCACAATCAATTATTAAAATAATTATTATTATTATTATTTTTTTTTGCATCAACTTATTTTAATATGCTGCATCCCTGGGGCTGTGTTACGTATTGCAGCATTGTTTTTATTTATTTTTATTTTTATTTTTTTTTCTCCCTAAGTCGATTACGGCTAATAGGCTTTCCCTTTGACAATAAGGTGTTCTGCACTATTTATAGATATTGACATTTGTCTTTGTTTTTCAACCTTAAATTTTTCCGACCCAAGCAAAGCATTTTTTTGTTTTTTACTAATTTTCTCTAACAGCAAATATTCCAGTTGCTGAATCATCGCTTCATTTATTTTTTTTTAACAAATCAAATTAAAAAAAAATCATTTGAATAACCTGTATAAAGGGGGTAAACCCTAAAACTGTTAATAGCTTGAGTTAGGTAAGTAATACGCACAAAACAGTTAAGCCAGAAAAAAAGTGATAATGATAATAATAAAAATATTTTAATATTTGAAGCTTGAGCTAAAACATGATACATTTGTTTAAAGTTTAGACTTACTGGAAAAAAATTGTTTTTTTTTTATATAAATAATATTTTTTGTTATTAATTTTGCCTTTTGTTCTTGTTCTTATTCTTGTGATGTATTTCGATTACGTATACGTAATTTGAGCGCTTGCCAAGTCGTAAAACACACATACACACACACATTCCAATGTCTAGGCTTGTTTTATTTTCTTAACAACAGACCTTGAATAAATATTATTGTTTTGTGTTGGTGCTTTCCATGGCAACGCAACGCGTTCATTGCTGCCGCACGCCGTGGCTGCCACATATTTCACTTTTATTTTAATTTTAATTTTTTTAATTGGTTTAATTCACTCATTTCTTTAATACACTTACATATATCAATGTATAAGCATATGCGTTTATGTATGCGCATATATTGTATCAAATTATTGAAATGGGTTTGGTTTTGCATACACAAATCTAGCAGGTGGGCCACGCTGTGAATGATCGCAGTCAGTGTCAAGGCTAGCCGGTTAATACATTTCTGAGTCGCAACTTACCAAATGATTAATTTCTAAAAAAAATTGGCTCATCTCGTGCATTGAAACAAGGTCTATTAGTTCTAACATAAAGTCGGTGATTCTATGTTGATAATCCGGTTATTATCGAAAGCATCTAGTATTAGACTTTGGAGTTCAAACATATTGTATTTGTTCTGTTTTCAATAGTGTATTATGTTCACGGATAGATAAATCTATAATAATTGCTAATGTTATTTTTAAAAGAAGAAAACACCATATATACAATTATCTATTATATATCCAATATATGGCATTGCAATGTTTTTTTTTTTTTTTTAGATAAGCTCTAATTCATATATAAATCTCTAATTATAAACGTTATTCTTCTAAGAATATCCAATAAGCTTCTATTTTTTGTAGTTTCTGTAAGAATTTTGTAACTGATTCAAATTTATAGAAAAACGTTTTTTTAAATTTATGCAGCCCGCGCAACTCATGATCCATTTGGGAATTGTGCAACACAGTCAAATGTTATCGATATATCGGCAATATCAACGATAACTACAGCGTTGCATATTTATTGAATTGCTCCTTGCCCGCAATAGTCGCAGACGCAAAAATAAAATCGTAAAGGCGATGCTGGGTTACAGTTATGGTTATTTAATTTCATATTCGAAAAGCATGTGCCAAATTACAATTACTGAGTAAGCAGCGTTAAGTTATATGTAAATGCATGCACAATTGTGATATATTGAAAACCATGGAAAAAGCAACGAGTTCAAAGCAAAAAGTCGCGGATGCTAGTGCAAATGCAATGGAGTTTCTCGGTGAGCATCTCAATATATTGGCCATATATGTATATATATGTATAAGTATATATAATTTTTGATATGTCTAGATGAGGACGAAAAGAAACCAAATCTGAATACCGAATATGATATCACAGACTTTATCCAAAGTCCCACAACGTCGGATGAGAATGACAACAGCACTGATAGCTGTGTTAGCACAACATTGGCTTATAATCTGGAAACATATCTAGCAGAGCGACGCCTCATTCTGCTGGTGAAAAGCCACTCGGCTCTTTATGATCGACAGCATCGTCGCTTCCACGACACCGAATACAAGGAGCGGATCTGGCAGTTCATTGGACAGAAGATGTCGCTGCCGGCAAGCAAATGCATCAATACCTGGGCAGAGTTGCGCTACGAATATCAGCAATTCGTGCGCCGCCTGCGCTACTATCACACTCAAGTCCAGAGGCGTCGCAATCAGGCCGGTTCCCGTCCCATCATGATGCACGAGCAGAATATGATCTTCCTCTATGCACATGTGGCCCAGTTACCGCTGCGCAACAACACACATAATAGTAAGCGCGACACAGAGGCTACGGATGACGATGTTACCATCGTTGATGTACAACCTATGGCCATTATTGATGTAGACGCGGAATATTCGAATGAATATATATTAAACGTTGAACAGCAGCGTCTAATTGATGCCGTGGTCGCCTATCCACAGCTCTATGACCCTCATCATGAGAGCTATGAGAATTATCGTCATCGCGGCATCATTTGGGGCGCCATCTCCAATGAGCTGCACGAGAAGGCGACCAAGCTGATGAAATCCTGGCTGCACCTACAGACGCGCTACGAATGGGAGCTGATTTATTCCAATAATAATAAATACAACAGCAGCAGCCAGAATTGCGGCAACAGCAGCTCTGCCCAGTTAATAAACCAGCTCAGCTTTCTCGAGCCGCACATCCAGAAAACGCCCAACACCGTATGCAAGGTGTCACGGTATTTGAAGGAAACCTGGGTCGATCCCATCGATGTGTTTCGCAACGTTTTAAATCTAATAAATGCGGTCAAAACAATGCCGGAACTGGTCCAAATGGTGGACGATTGTCACAACTATGAATATGTACCGACACGCTATCATGAGCTCTGGATGCGCGTCTCGTCCCAGGTGAATTGCAGTCATCAACGCTGCGAGGTCACTTGGCTGATGCTGCGTAAATTTTACTTGGAGCTGACCGAGATGCGCAAAGTTGGCTATCAGCTACAGGACAAATGGTTCTTTGAGAACATCATTGACAGCTTCTACACGCTGCGGGCTGCGCGCTCGAAACGTCAGACTCAGAATCAGAATACGGTCGCCAAAGTCGTCGTACCGCCTAAATTAAAGTCTTCTAGGGGCTCTATCACAATCACCACGGAACCGTTGCCCCTGGCCGTTATTTATCCCGCGGCCACGCGCTACGCCAATGCCCCCACCAGCATATCCGTTCTGCCCATCAGGAGTAGTAATAAGAACTCCATCACCAATACCACCAACAGTGCAACTGGCACCTCCGTCTATACCTTGCCTCGGATTTCGGCCTCCATTAGTGTGGTGCCTAAGCCAGCAGCCACTACAGCCTCATCAGTGGCCCCAAACGTTGCCAAGCACTCCAAGTTGTCCAACTTCGTGACCATAAAGCCCAAGCCACTGCCATTGCCCATACCGGCCACTGTGAGGCCAGCCAGTAAGCCCATTATGTCCACTGTGCCCACCGCGCTCACTGCATCCACTATGCACGGTGTGCGACCTGCTTTTGTGCAACCTAGTTTTGCGCGCTCCATTCCCCAGCCTCTGCACACTGCGCCCGCCATACTCACTCTGCCCACTGTGACTAGTACTCCCGTTGTACGCACTGTGCTCAGTTCTCGACCAGGTCCAGCGCGCACTGGACTGCAGGTTACGGTCTCCAACTCGTCCTCTGCGCCCGCTGTGCGCACTGTCTGCACTGTTCCCAATGTGATCACTATGCGATCGGGTCCACTGCGTAACGGTCTCCAGGTTGCGATTCCCACTATGTCCACTATGTCCAAAACGCCCATTATGTCCACTACACGTTATGATCCATCGCGCAGCGGTCTCCAGTTTACTGTTAAACCCAAGTCATCTCTACCTCCATCGTCGTGCGCTATTGCCAAGGCAAACACAATTAGTTCAACCACCAGCAGTATTATCGGCTCCACCATTATACGCGCAATCCCACCTACTTCATCTGCTGGCGCCATCGTACAGTCTATTGGTGCCAAAGAGCCGTTGAGTTCTACAACGGTAACGTCCACCCAGCCACTGACATTATCCAAACTGCGATCGGTGGCCATGCGCAAGGACAAGGACAAGCTGTTGCCCACGAAAGCCAAAATGCTGCCATCGATCTTCAGAAAGAGATCAAATGAATTGGGTACAAATCCAGCTCCGTTCAAAACCTCCTTCATCAGTAATGACAAAAGTTCCTCCGGCAACAGCATGGCCAAGTCGGTTCCTCAGACCAGCTGTCTGCCGCCAAGTTTGGATGTCAATATGAGTTCACCTTCGGGTCCAGCATTGATGCCCACCAAAGTACCCAGCAATCAATCGAGTGTGAACATCTGCAACGTGGCCAAATTGGATTGCACGTCAACTCAAACGCCGCTCAGCAAGGCCATCAAAATAACTGGTATGCCAACGGAAATTGAGGTGAAAGTCCAGTTCCGTGACAATCCGGCCACGGGACGCTATATTCATGTCGAGGGTACCGCAGTGCCATTTTCACCCAACATGAGCATGCCCCGTACCGCAATCTTTATACGCGAGTTGATGGCCATACCGCAGCTACACAGCGCGGTATATGAAGCGTCGGGCAAAAATGTCATCATCTGGCAGCAAATAGCCAAAAAATATCATATGCCAGGTAAGTGCAAATAATGCGTATCCTCTTAAGCTCACGCCCATTTTTTATCCTCTATCCATTCAATATGATATTTCAGGCAGCAGGAGGCGTGGCAGATCTTATATATAGTCTTGTTCAGAGTGACGAATCCGTCCGCATGAACGCCGAGATCTCATAGATCTCTTGTATACCAAAGACGCCAATAACTCCTTCTATATCTTTATTATCGATCAAATCAATAATTGAACTGATTTTATAATAGTATTTGTGGGTGTGCGGGTGAATGGGAGACCGTAATCTAAAATCTGACAAAAACCGAAATTGTATTCAATTAGTATCTATATATATGTAGAAGACTTGAGGACTCTAACTCTAAAGATGAACAAGATATAATTTTATAATTGATTCTCGGTAAATGCTTTTGATCGAAAACTCTGGAACGATAAAAGTTATCGAATTTCTGCAACAAACTCGTACTGTATATACGAACCTAACATAAAAAGAATGAAACCTCTACGAACATAAGCGCAGACGGACAGACGGACATGGCTATATCAAATTTTCTCGTCACCCTGATCAAGAATTTATATGTATGTATACTTAGTGGGGTCTGCTACGCCTTCTTCTGCCTGTTACATACTTTTAAAAAAACATTATACCCTGATTTCCCATTTTCAATGGGTTCAGGGTATAAAAAGAGTTATTGAGTAAATAATTTCCCTTAATAGGAGCTGACTCAGTTCTTAGGGTATCCCATAGTCGATCGATTTACCTAAACTTAAGCGATCTCTAACTAGTTTATGTGTTCATCCATTACAGAGCACGTGTGTCGTGGCATATGGCGTTTTCTGGCCGCAAACATAAGCTTTTTCCCGGAGATAGCGCCCATGGCGCAACTCATGCAGCCATTCAAAACCAATTTAAAGGTGTGGGAGAAATCGCATCGATTGTTTTGTAAATTTGATGAAATCGCACGTAAACATCAATGGATGGTGCATAAAGAGAAGCTGCCGGCCCTGATGCAGCTCTTTAGCAAACACGATCATCTGTACTTGGATCTGCGTCGACCACGACCGGGAGAAAACTGTCAAACGATGCGTGATTCGCCAATTAAATGTACTGAAGAGAATGGAGAGGAAGTGTGGCAATTAGCACGCGAGAGTTTCCCAAACAGTAAGTGATATACAGCCAGGCCCGGATTGGGTTCAATTATTATTATTATTTTTTTTTTAAGTTTATATTTCTATAATTATTTAAAATTTTATTTTTATAGTTCATTATTAAATTTATTATTTTTAAT
Organism: Drosophila stalkeri; assembly: GCA_035047405.1. NCBI lineage: Eukaryota > Metazoa > Arthropoda > Insecta > Diptera > Drosophilidae > Drosophila > Drosophila stalkeri. The sequence continues at coordinate 9,473,314 of JAWNPR010000061.1, read as the reverse complement.
TTAATTTAATGTTTTTTTTTTTTTAATATTTTATTATTTTTATTTAAATTTATTATTTTTAATTTAATTCAATATTTTTTTTTAATATTTTATTATTTTTATTTAAAAGAAAAAAATATTTTTATTTCTATTTGTAATATAATTTTTTAATAAATAATTTTATTATTATTTTTGATTTACTTTTTATTTTATTATTATTATTTAATTTAATTTTTATTTGCATATTTATTTTTTTATTATTATTATTATTATTATTATTATTATTATTATCATTATCATTATCATTATCATTATTATTACTAATTCTTGTCTCTTTCTCTTTTGTTCAGTAAATCATTCCGACGTTTGGTTCATGTTTAAATTTGCCTTCAAAACTTATATGGAGGACTTGGAGCGTGGCATTGAGAATCCCTGGCCACAGAACTGGTGGCATTCCTTGGAGCAGTTAAAATTTTTGGTGAATGTGCGCTATCATCCGCTGGAGCCCTACTACTACATTGTGCACAACAAGTTCGTAGAGGAGGTGAAGCGTTGCGCCATGTACGAGGCATTAATGCAAACAGATGCAAACGACAGCTTGATGGAGTCATTGGACAACATTTCACCCATGCCCTGGGAGACGGCCGAGGCCAAGGAGCTGTTTGCTAAGCAGGTGAAGCCATTGTGAAAAATCTAGCAAATTCTGCAGATTTCTATAAATGAATGAATTTTGTATTGTAGAGACAAGAGAAACAGCAAGCACATCAGCAGGAGCAGGAGCAGCATCAGCGGGCAGAGCAAGAGATGGAGAAGCAGCTGTTGGCCGAGGATGAACTTCGAATGGGGAAAGCGCAGCCGTCCATGATCGAATTGTCTTCGACCAACAAGACTTTGCCCAACATAGATATGTATGAGCTGACCCGCCTGATGCTCTGTAATCCGAATACCTATTGTCAAGCCACCACCGAGGAGAAGCATCGCGCCTGGATGAAAGTTGCCAATGCGCTAAACACTACAAGTAAATAAATTATGAATTGAACTATTACTCAAACATTCCGCTAACAATATATCTTCTATTGCAGTAAGCGAATGCCGTTCGTGTCTGGAGCATGCGATACGCGAGTTTCGCTATCTAATGCTCTGTGATCACAATAAGCGTTGCTTGCTGTCGCATAAGTATTATCGCCACTTGAATAAGATTTACATGCATGTAATGGCGGGCGGTGAGATGACGTCGTGCACACCAGAATATATAAGCCAAATATTATATGAGCCCACCGAGTTAGCATATCCGGAGCGTTTCGTGCCCGAGATCAATATGTTTACAAGCAAGCCCAGGTTGGTGGTCAAGAACTGGGCATATGCGGCCAACAATTTGCCAAATTTCCAATGGAACTCTGTGCGCACACGACTCAGGCGTATCTTTGCCAAATACGCGAGTCTGGCTGGCATCGAGTGGCCCAATGGTGGTCCAGTCCAGTGCAAGAATGGTACTATGGAGGCTAAGCCAGAACTGGACAACTCGTCTAAAGAGCAGAACAACTCCCAGTTAAAAGGGGACAATGATGAGCAGCCCTGTGCTAAGCGCCGCAAGCTGCAGCAATAAATATTAAATTGTTAATGCTAAGCATTATTGCATTAAATATGTATATATATGATGCTAGATAATATGTTAGGTTGGGCTACGATTGGATTCCAATAACAGCTTGAACATGTTCAAGTTCAGGCAGGCTTCTACTTACCACCTATGTATATATATGTATATATCAAGCTGTTATTGGAATCTAATCCTCGTCCAACCTTAAATATTATCTACCATCACAACGGCCACTTGCAACGCAATGTAGGCCTTTGTCATACATATATGCGATAGATACAAGACTTGATAGAATATACAAAATGTATATAAATATATATTTATAGTTATTTTTAGATGCTATGCTCTGCCTGAAATTTTACATTTATCTTAACTCATTCATTTATACTGAAAAACATTTTTTTTTTAAATTTAGTTTCTATAATTTTATTAATTTTTCTCTTTTTTTTTTTTTTTGAACAAGAAAAAAAACTTGTGAAATAAACTGAAAATTGTTAACAATTAATTGCGTTAAATGTTTATGTGGCATGTGGCACAAATATAGTTTGCTGATTAGATCTCGTTGATGGGCGTCTTTAACGAGCTTGGGGGCGGGGCACATCAAAATAAGCCCCAACAAATTGTTGCCGCACAATTGCCCCAAATGATTTGGAAGACAAGGGCGGGTTTTGCCCTTACACGGATAGTGTTTGGGTGTGCGTGTGTGAGTCCAGCTTAACTTAATGTGCGACATGCAATTGGAAAGCCTTAACAACATATCATAACTTGAGCTTAGCAACGGAATTTTGGTTCTGAAGCATGTGCAACCTTGTCCTAAGTGGAACATAATCCAACTATTCGATTTCTTAAGAAATGTATGTCCAAATATCTTGACCGTCAGATGACCAACAAGGACAGAGATGCCATCACAGCAGTTCATAGTGTGACGTTATCGGTGGACGATTTTTAGCAGATCTATATACATATATGTTTATATTCTTTTTTATACGCAGAACCCATTGAAAATAGGAAATCAAGTAAAAATTTGATTTCAATTCTGGTTTGGCATATATGAATGTATGTAGATATGAATGTCATGATCGTAATCTGAAAGTTTGATTACAGAATTATTAATCAAATAAGTTCTCGCAACATAATCCACGTGGCAGAGGAAGCGAGACAGAGAGACAGCAAGACGCCTGCAATGATTACATGTGTGTGACAGGCGTATAAGTCTATAACTGCATGTGTGTGCGTGTGTCTGTGTGCGTGTCTGTGCATGTATAATTTGTTACGCGTAATTCATAGAATATTATCGGTTCTTCGGAAGGTTCAGGGGATCTCGTATTCGAGCAATCTCGACTAGAGCTTTTTACTTGTTTTTTAATTAATTAATTTTATTTTATTTTATTTTTTTTTTGTATTTTAAATAAATAAATAAAAAAAAATTAATTTTGTAGAAAATAAATAAAGAAATAAATAAAATATTAAAAAAGTTGTATAAAAAATATAAAAATTAAAATAAATAAAAATAATAATAATATATGTATTTGGCTATAGCAAAAGTTTTGATTTGTCATACTTAATCAATTTTGTTTAAATACTAAATTTAAATGACATGAAATGATAAAATAAATAAAAAATAATAATAAAAATAAAGAAAATATAATAAATTAATTAATAATAACAAAATATTTTTTTTACGTATCTGCGTATCTCTCACAAGTTAACCAATAAAAAGAATTTTAAAAAATTTAGTTTTAAAATTAAAATTAAAAAAAAAAAAAGTTAATTTAAAACTTAAATCTTTTAAATATTTTGATTAGCTAATCATGGAAATGGAAAATAAATAGTAGTTTAATATAGTTATTACATACATATTATATATTATATATACATATATTATTATATACATATCTATATACCATATTGGTTTTCATAACCTAAACTCATAGATAATCGGAATTTACATTATAATTATTCACATACATACTATATGTGGCAGACCCTATAATGGTTACATATGTATGTAGTTTCGATTGATCTGACCCTGTCCGTTTGTTTGTCTGCCCTTCTATATAAACATAGCGGTTTCGAAAGCTTCAGAAAGTCGATACTACTTGTATATATATTTCTATTTCCCATTTACAATACAAGTTTATAAAGGAAGTCGAGACTCCAGCTCCAGCTCTTTTAACTAACTAAACGAATTTTATTTTATTTCCGTTCACTCTCTAGTCATCTCTTGCTGCTCATCCGCAGATCTAGCAATATTTCTATATTCGCCGTAAAGCCAATCCAAATAAAAATGCAAATAGTTGCAAGTGAGTTGTAAGTGAGATATTAAGCTATCGTGGCTAATGACCCCTGGAGATACTTTCGCCCAGCTGCGCGTCAAGGCATATCAAATTAACATTCTAATGTGCAGCGCTTAAGCTAAGCGACTGGTCGAGATATATAGTACTCCCCTCAGTTCCGTCAGTTCCGTCAGTTCCGTAAGTTCCCTTGGCTACAGCTTCACCTTTAAGGTCCATTGCACATTATCAGCACGGCGATGGCAAATAATGTTTGCTCCCGGTGATTAACGCAATTAAACAGGTGCTCAAAATGATGTTTCCAGTGGATTAGCCAGCGACAAGAACAAGGACGACTGTGCATTGAGGATATTTGACTGCTCTCGCTCGCACGCCCGCTAATAAGCGCCACATTAGCAGCATGCGCCACTCTTCCTCCCCTCTAACAGTCTTAGTCACAGTCACAGTCACAGCAACAGCCCCAGTCACAGCCATAGCCAGCCACATTCACATTCACATCCATCCCCCCAGCTCCGCATTCACATTAATTCAATGTGGATTTTGAGCATCAGCCAGCTTCCATTACATGGAGGGTGCCGCTGCCAATTGGAATGGGCATAAAGCGTGGGCGGTACATGGGTATGGATGACGGGGGCGGGGTCGATGGTCCACGACGTCTGACGTTAAAATTCCATTAGCCAAACAATGGACTACAGCTAGAGGATGCTGCCACCGCTGCTCTAAAGTTCTTGGTCAATAGCTGCGCCCTTTTATGATTTGTAGGTGTTGCTGCCCTGTGATAATACCTGTAATTATACCGCCTCCAGCCAGGAGATGTTTAAGTGCTCACCTGTGCCAAAGATGCTCCAGTTCCCAGCGCCATCAACTTTTCCAGCAATTAAGCCAAGTTTTTCTTTTTTTCCCCAAAACATTTCCGTAGCTAATTTCAAATGTAAACTGGACTTTTACACTTCGGAACATTAAATAATGCGCGGAACGATGAAAAAGTGCGTAAAGTTTATGGAATTATCATACTCTTTTAGATATGTTTTATATTTTATATTTTATATTTTATATTTTATATTTTATATTTTATATTTTATATTTTATATTTTATATTTTATATTTTATATTTTATATTTTAGATTTTATATTCAATATTTATATTGTATGTTTTTTATTTTATATTTTATATTTTATATTTTATATTTTATATTTTATATTTTATATTTTATATTTTATATTTTATATTTTATATTTTATATTTTATATTTTATATTTTATATTTTATATTTTATATTTTATATTTTATATTTTATATTTTATATTTTATATTTTATATTTTATATTTTATATTTTATATTTTATATTTTATATTTTATATTTTATATTTTATATTTTATATTTTATATTTTATATTTTATATTTTATATTTTATATTTTATATTTTATATTTTATATTTTATATTTTATATTTTATATTTTATATTTTATATTTTATATTCAATATTTTATATTTTAAAAATCGTATCAATATTGATTCAGACTAATTTAACACCTTTGATTCAGCTTCGTTTTTCTCCGACCTTAGAGATCCCACATCCCATGGCCCATAACTGTGACAATTCCATGTCCAAGGTGTTCGGTAGAGGCGATACTTGCAATACACACATCACGGCAATTGTGTTTGTCCAACTGGTTCACATGACCTCCATGGATACGAGCATAATGAGACGCAGGTTTTTCATGATTGGGCGGTGTCTGTTTCACATGGCATTTGGGCTGCGAGAAGCTAGACAGCTGGGTTGCTGGCTATTGTAAGATGATTTTTGTTTTTACATTACAAATCAACATAAAGCGAAAAAAAAAACCGAAAAAGCTCAAACTTTTTATTGCCTTTTTTTTGCTTTGCTGCTAATTGAACAGTTTTTGTTTTTGTTTTTGTGTTTTATTGTTAAAATAATAAAAAATACAGGGTAAAAGAGAAATGAGGCAAACGAACTATTTAATGACAGTCGAATAAGCCACAGCTAAGTCGTCGCACGAGGGGCGGGGAGAGAAGTTTGGAGGCGCTACGGTGGGGCAACCGGATTCCAGACTCAGCTTGTTTCAATGTTTAGCTTCTGGAAGCAAAACAAAGAACACGCCCCACACAACGCTCCAAAACAAAAGGTAAACAGAAAAAAACACTTATTGTTATTGTTTTTGTAGTTGTTTTGTTTTTTTTTTTTTTTCTGTTGTGTATGAAAAACAATTAGAATTTGGCAAGTAAAGATAATTTGCGAGCAATGGAATGATGACTGCAGCCACAATGACGCCGACATGAGAGACGCATCAAGATCGACCAGGAATTTAGCTGAGGCAGGTATTTACCTGTCAGCAGGTATTACGAGGCGAAGGCAGCCGAATGAACTGAATCAGAGATTAACCTAATCAAAGCTGAGAAGAGGTTTCAAATATGGGATAGTCTCAATTTGGTCTTGGAGAATTATATACATATATGTATGTATGTTTATTTTATATTCTTAGTTATATTTCAATTGAAAGAAAAAAAATTTCATTAAATAATTTGTTTTATTAATTTAGTTTTTTTTTTTAGAAAATTAAAAGTTTAAAAATTATATAAAATTACCTAAATAATTGATTTTATTATTTTAATTAATAATTTATATGTTTAATAAATTTTGGTAAAATAAAATAAACAAAAAATACGAAACGAAAAGTATCACATTAAATTGTCTTTTTTTTTGTTTTTTTTTTTTTGGCAAAAAGTGAAAATGTACTTAATGATATTTTATGATGATCCATAAAGCATTGTATTGTGGAGCCTTCCCGCTGACCCACAAAATGTAATCATGCGTAATCCACACATCAACAGCAGCAGCAGCAAAGCGAACAACAAAATCTGGTTTACGACGTGAACTGTTTATTACGCCTAACGAACTTTCTATGCTGGGGCACTTGGCACTTGCATAATCGAGCCCCCAATCCCGGCTGTCATCGATGACGCTGCATTTAGCGAGCCGCGAGGTAATCAATGTGGAATCTGCTCTGATTGCATCGGGGAAAGCACGACAACGACAACAACAATAACAACAAATGTTTGCTGCTGATTGTCGAATGCAAGTTGTCCTCAAGGTGACATTAAAAAAGAAAGTGCTTCATTAATCTTATTTATTTAACTGAAATTGAATTTAAGTTGATACTTAAAAATTTCATACAATTCGGTTCTTGGTTTTTTAAACTTACCGCCACATTTAGCTATGCGACCGGCAAAAAACTATCGATAAGCCATGATCGTGCTTCGTTTACGATGTTCTCGCTGAGCACATCTTGCTGGGAAAATGAAAAATGTTAAATCAATGTTTACATATTTTTAATTATTTTTAAATCATTAATTTATGAAAACTTTGTATTATTTATTTGTAGTTTCACAGACAAAGCTGAATTTTTTATTCGAAAATATATGTAGCATTTATTATATTCGTGCTTTCAATATGTGGTGTCTAGTGGAAACATCAAAACGTGTTGGTGCGAATACATTGACTATCGATGACGGCAAGCACGACATGATGCTATCGATAATGGCATCGATTGCTGCCGAAAGATTAGTCTGTTTGGCGCAATTGTAACGCGAAGATCGTGTGTCTCTCTTTCAGTGTGTCAGAGAAACGGTCGCGAGTTCAAGTTCTCCGGCTAAAAGGCAGCTTACACATTTGATTGTGATTGTTAATCACGCTCATACGATTAAGTACGGAATTATTTTGGCTAATCTAGTACTATATAAGTAATTGCTGCTGGCATTGTTATTGTTGAGACCGGTGCCGGGGCAACAGAATCGTTACACCGCGGCTGTTCCTTTTTATTTTATTTATATTTTTTTTTGTCTTTTTTTATAATTTTGTTTTGTTTGAGATGTGTCGCAATTAAATAATCTACATACAAACATAATTGTTATTTAATTGTAGAAAAAAAAAGAATAAAAATAAACAGCAACAGCGTCAGCTGCCTAGCCAAGTGAAGTGCGCGAACGTAAAGTAAAGCGCGATACGCGAATTAATGTAAAGTGTGTGTGGAGTGTGTGCGTGCAATTCGGAATTGGAGCAATAGCCGCAACGGCAACGGCAACGGCAGCGGTCAACGCCACAAATTTTCCAACTCGTCGCAATATTTGCGCTGTAAGTTTTCCTATTGTTGTTGCTCTTATTGTCCCTATTACTGTTCTTTTCACTGTCCTTGCTGCGCTTCCATTTCGGCTTAACTGTTTCCGTCTTTTTAACTGTCTGTTATGCGTGTTTCGTCCACGTTGCGTACAAGTTCAAGTTCAGCTGTTGCTTGTGGCTATTTTACCGGCGAAAATTAGCAACATCATGGCCTGCAGTCGGCGTTGACTTTTCGCCCACCACTTGAACTTACAAGCAGCAGGCGCGCTCTCACTCTTTACATACACACACACTCTTTCTCTTCGCCGGACGTTCTCTTCGGTTGGTCGATCGGTCGTTTGGTTGTTTGGGTCGGTCGGCTCTCCTGCATTTCGTTGCGTGCATTGCACCTTTGCCTGTGTGCTTCCTTGGGCCTTGTGTTCTTGTCTTGCTTTTTCGCTTTCGATGCGTTTTGACAGCGAATTGCTAATCGCCGCGGTATTTCGCACTCACACGCACACACATACACACACACACACAGAGAGAGAGGGAAGTACACCAACACATACACGTATGCCCCTGCGCCACCCACTCATAATCATTCACGCTCACTGAACTAATACACAGAAAGATCTCGTCATCGTTCTTTTAACTTCTCGCCGCCTGTGAGAGGCCCCGCTCATCACTGTTTGCTCTCGCCGCGCTCGCCTTGGCGCTCACATTCTTTGCGTTTTTGTCATTTGCTTCGCCGCAGCAGCAGCAGCAGCAACAAATTTCTTAGATAAATAACATTTGATAAGTAATTCGTGTATGCTCATTTCTGTTATGTTCTTTACTTTTTTTTTTTGCCAAATCGACTATCGGCTGCTTTTGGCTTGTCGTCCGCGTGTCTTGCTTTTACCTTTTACCTTCTTTATTATTATTATTATTATTTTTGCATTGTTCACTGTGCGAGCTAAGTCAATTTGCTTATCGCTCTTCCTTTCGCCATGACAAAAAGGTAACCAAATGTTGCTCTCGTTGTTGTTGCTGTTTAGAACACATTACCTCATAGTTCCAGATATCCACATGAGGTATCTGCTGTAGGTACAAATACATATAAAGATATATATATATATATATATATATATATATATATATATATATTTTTTTTTTATAATGCCCATTCACATGCAATTTACCATCGTCTATTAGTTGCTGATAGACTGCGCACAGTCTTATCAGCGCAGATCCTTACTCAACGCACTCAACGTTGGTCAATCAGGTACAATTTCCACTGTGTGTGCGTTGCATTGTTTACTTAGAGATTTGTGGCTTAAATGAAAATTGAACTGGTCTAGCAAAACACTGGACAACATGTTTGCCAATGCTGTAGAAGTAATATATAATATATATTTATATATGTGCATATGTATATGCATATCTTGCATAAGTATAAATTAGTCAGTTCAAACAACCTTTAAAATGTTTCAGATAATCAAAAGATTTATTATTATGGATTACAATATAAATACATGTGTTAAAAGAAGATCAATAGAACAGATAAAAGATGAAAATAAAATAAATAAAGTTAAGATTTCTTAGAAATCTATATACAAATTTATTGCATATGTATAGAAAAAAAAATACACACTATATTAACAAAGAATTTAATGACTTGCAAAGATATTATATAATTTATTAATTTACAAGAAGAAAAAAACTGTTTAGCTGAGATGTTGAAAAAGAAATACGCTTCAGAAAAGTTTTAAAAAATAAAATAAATAAAAAAAAACATTATATAAAAACAAAGATATATATAAATAAAAAAAAGAAAAAATCAAGAGAAAATAAGATATTATGAAAATTATAAATTAACAAAAAAAAAAACGTTTTAATTCAGGGAACAAAAATTATATCGTCTCGATAAACAAAAAATATTATTAAAGCAAAAAAATATATATCTATACATATGTTAAGTTATATCAAATCCATATTTTTTATTAGAAACTATATCTAATGTAATTGAGAACAAAATAAACATGAAAAGTAGTTTCAAAGTCTTGCCATAGAAACAGAGCGCAACAATCGGACTCATCGCGATTCTGTATTTAATATCAATAGCTATTACCTGTTGCCAGAGCATATCAATTTCCGCACCTGAATTGATACACATAACAATAGCTTGTTTACACCTCGAGAGTATAAATATTTACGATCGGCATATAAACAATCAAGTTAACAGTCAAATGTCTACAATGAAGTGTCTCAAGTTTGGCAAACTTCTCGATTTTCAATAGATCGCATAACTTTGTTCGTTTACGTTAACGTTCGAATAGTGGACCTTACCCAGTGATCTACACTTGCGGCACCCACTCAAAAATATATATATATTATTTTGTTAAATGAATCACATAAAGTGGCAAATTTGTTGGCCAAATAAGCGAGTCTTTAACTATATTTGTGCCGTATGCTCGCATTGCGATCAGTTAACGATCGCAGCTCGTGTGGGCAGCAAGCAAAAAAAAAAAAACGAAAAAAAGTGAAACAAAATTGGGTAAAATATATTGACAGACTCGTGTTTGCGTTTTGGTGGCCAATTGTTTCAATAGAAAGCCGCGATCGATCGCGCTCGAGGTCAGGCCTGAAGATGATCACAAGAAAAAAAAAAAAAAAAAAAAAACGAGTAAAAGAAGAAGAGAAAAAAGAAAAAAAAATTAAATATAACCGAATGTGAGTCGATCTCGTTCGCTTGATCAGCGTCGATCAGCGTCAGCGTCTAAATATAGATTTCGACCATATTTGATGATAAATATTGGCAATGAGTGGCTCCAACTGGCAACAACCGGACCTACCTCAACCTGCACAGAGCCATAAGTATCTGTCGCTGCGGCTGTTGCTGCGCCAGTTGCACGTGCGTCAAACCACGCGCAACAGACGCGACAACATGTCAGACAGCAGCCCCCACGCGGCATGCAACATTTTTGCAGCAACTGCGCTGCTGCTGCTGCTGCTGCTGCTGCTGCTGCTGCTGCTGCTGCTGCTGCTGCTGCTGCTGCTGCTGCTGCTGCTGCTGCTGCTGCTGCTGCTGCTGCTGCTGCCTCTGCTGCCTTAATAAGTTTTAATCTATTTGTCAATATTTCCTTGTTTAGTTCTCAAACATTGCACATGTCTATCTGCATCTGTATTTGTATTTGTATTTGTATCTGTATCTGTAGCTTTAGCTGTATCTGTATCTGTATTGTGTGTGTGTGTGTGCTGCGTATCTTTTGGGCCTCGTCGCCTCGGCACACAATGCCCGCGTATTCATAAACAAGGCAACTCCATCTCCATCTTCATCTCCTACTCCCATACCGTTTTTGACTCCTTGGCAGGCCGCAGGCCCTCATCTAGTTCGAGCTGCTGCTGTTGCTGCTGCTGTTGCTGCTGCTGCTGCTGTTGCTGCTGCTGCTGCTGTTGCCGGTGCCACTTTGCCACTTCCACTGGGCTGCTATGCGCCGCTGCAAACTCTCGTATACCCTAGCAAAGGGCATTATCAAATTTACATAGTTTTTATATATATTATATATAAGCTATGTGTATTTAGAATATATATATTTTAATATATTATTTCTGAATCGGCATTATTGATATAATACTATAATTGCATCGAATCGTCTACTTTATTAGTTCAGATCAGATCAGCATAACAACAATCTGTTTCTTCTTAGAAATTTACTCAAAATAATCTGCATTAATCTTATCAACGTCCTCCTCGTCCACTTTGTATATAACTTAAAAACAATCAATCAAACAATTAGGTTAATTTGTTTTGTTAATATGTTGATTAGATAAGCGAGGAAGCATGCTTAAGCTCTGCCTAAATCTGAATAGTTGCATATATATATAAGATAATATGATAATATCATATATAAACTGTTTTCCATGAATTAATAAATTTTTGTTTACTTATCTTTAGTAAAGGATATTCAAATTTTGCCTGTAGAATGAATCACTTACTAAATATAATAAAATAGAATATAAACTCTATAAGAGTTAGATATTCATGAATTTTTTACTATTTTATATATTTTTAATTATTATTTTATTATTATTATATTTTACATATTTTATAATTATTATTATTTTTAAAATTATTATTTACTATTAACTATATTTTGCTATTTAAAGTTGGCTTGAGCAAATAATATATTTATGCATAAGTAACGAATTTTATATTGAATATAAATTATTTTTATATAAGTATGAGCTTTAAAAGTCTTTAAATTTTTCTTATTATTTAAAGCTATCTCTAGTAAATCATATTTCTTATTTTCTTATAAGGCGAATCTCTTATTAAATTTTTATTTAAATTACTTTTATTATTATGCTATTATATTATATATGTATTCTTTAAATGTATTCTCTATAAGAATTTCTAGATTCTAGTAATTTCCTTTATAACTATTTTTAGTCAATCAATTCTCATCGAGCATCTCACACAGAATCGTTTATTAGAGCATTTAGAGTTCGTTTTACTTCTATCTCCCTTTTCTGTTATTCTGTTTTTTTTTTTTTCTTCAATTTTTTCATCGTGCGTTTTGTTTGTCTTCGCTGATATGTACGAATGTGTTTCGTCTGCTGCTCCACCCGCCCGTCCGCCTGCCGCTCCATTGCCTTCGTCCGTGCAAACTGTCGTCATTGTATTGTCATATTTCTCTGTTGCATGTGGCCATCATAAGCTCCTCCATGATACCTACCCCTACGCTCTATGTCTCCTCTCACTGTTTCTCGTTTGTTTGCCGTTGCGAAGAGGTTGTGAGGCTGGTGTTCCTTGGCAATGTTGTCTGGGCGCAGAAAGTAAAAGTTGCAACTTCTGTCTGTGTGGCCTAATAGAGTTGCCACAAGTTGCAAGTGCCATAGATTGTGCAACATCATTTTCTAAGCATACATCTAATGCCTAACAACTTTTTCAATTTCAATTTTTCTCATTTTATTCTATTTCGATTTACAACTTCTTCCTCTTTTAAGCTAAGAAATCTGTCATTGGTTTGCCCTCTAAATCTTTGATTTTATGTAAGAAAATTATATTTTTATATTTTTTATTGGAATTTTGTTGATTGTCTTATCTTTTATTGTTGAAAAATTTATGTTTTTTTTTCGAGATTCGTTAGGCGAGTATTAAATAACAATTATTTAACATATATGCAGATATTGTACGGATCGATTTCGTTATGGTATCGAAAAATACCAGTTCTTTGGGCCTGGCAACGTGTCGAAAAGTGTGTCAAATATTGTCTTAAACATGTCGCCAGCCAATCGGAACACTGACCTTGCGCACACTGATTTGCATTGTAGCTGGCGCATAGTTATAGATATACTATCTGATAGATATGACGCTAACTAAGCGCAATCATATATTGGCCCTCAATTGTTGATGATGGCCAATTGTCACTAAATGCATGTAGAACAGCAAAAATTGAGTGCAAAGGAAGCTTGATATGATGACAAGGGGGGGAAAGGAAATTGAACCATATATCATATACTATATAATTCTGTTCTTTGGAATAGCAAAGGTATATATATATATATATATATGTATAGTTGTCGTTGGTTGCATATTCTATGCATTTCAATTATGGCGAATCGACGCTTATCAGAAAAAAAAAAAAAAAAACATTTCAATTGATTTATTGAGGCATCAATTGAGTGAATGCAAAGAATGCGATCGCCTTGGCGACACTCGAGATGCGAACGCGCCAATTCACCTTCAGCCTCAATTTACAGCAGTTGAGCAGCGACGCCAACGTCGACGCTGACAGCGCGGTCGGTGTGTGCCGCGTTGCTTATCAACAACGCGCAGCATTGAGCGCGTTGCGCGTTTATCACAGCGCGCGCAGCGAACTCAAAAAAAAAAAAAAAAAGAAAAAACAAAACAAAGGCGAGAAACTGTGGCTGCGTCTTAGATAAGCGGCACAGTGCGCAGTGCGCAGCAATACAATTATATCTGTATCTGTATTTTTGTTAAGTATCTGTATCTAGCGAGCCGTGCCTTAGCTGAAGCTGTCAGCTGTCCGCAGCTGTCGCTCATATCTGCTCCATCTATATCGGTATATATACATATATATATATATACATAAACAATCTATCAATCTGCATCTTCTGGTTATGAGCGCGTTCGCCGTCTTCAATTTATGGCTCAATAACGTTTAATTAACTTCAATTTGACGCCGCTTTAACCTCTTTGCGTATTGTTACCTTAACATAAATAAAATTGAAATTAATAAACAATTCTCTCAGATTTTATATGATCAACTCTGAACTGGAATCGGGCAATTGGAACTTGGTCTGAAATTTAATGCTTTACTCAACTCACAGCTCTCGCTCTCTTTCTTGCTCATTATTATTGTTTTGTTGTTGTTGTTGTTGTTGTTGCTGTGTCATGTGTCGCTTTTTGCTAATGAGCCGGTCCACCAAATGGTAAACATAAACAAGATACATCAACAAGTTGGTTAAACTCGCTGCCCTCGATACGAAGCCCAAATGCTCTTTGTCTAATAAATATTTGGATTGTTCAATGTTGTGAAAATACGAGAAATCCATATGCGGCGTCTTTTCTTTATTTTTTACCAAGGTTTCGAATCGAGTTTAAAGTTGCAATTTGAAGCTGAAATTGGGAATAGTTGAACAACATTTTCTGTTTTTGTTTGGTTCCATAAAATCTCAATGCATACGTAGATGAGGCATATAAGTGAGATTTTGCTCTTGATTTTCATTTAGCATAGTTTTATTTGCATCATTCCCTTTGGTTGATTAGCTTTAGTTTCATATTCATTTATATCAAAATATTTCTATTCCTTTCCATTGTTTCTATTACTATGAAGTCTTCACAATTTCATTTGTTTTTATTTGTTTTTATTCAAATCTTTAATCGTTCGATATATTCTGAACGTTCCACATGCTCATAGAGTATCAGTTCTTCTCGGCTCTCATTCCAAACGTTCCACATGCTTATATAACACACTCATTTACGTCAACTCTCCTTCATTCTTATTCCCAACGTTCCACACGCTCATAGAGTATAAGTTCTTCTTTGTGCTCATTCCAAACGTACCATATGCACACTCACGCTCATTTATAACAATTCTCCTTCATTCTTATTCATTCCTTCACTTTCATTTCGAACATTCCATATTACTCATTCCAAACCATTCCACGCTCTATTATAGCTCAACCTTGGCATCAACTCTCTTTCACTTTCATTTCAAACGTTCCACATGTTCATAGTGGATCAGTTCTTCCTTGCATTCATTCTAAACTGTTTCACGTACTTTTATAGCACACTCTAGGCATCAACTCTCCTTCACTTTCATTTCAAACGTTTCACATTTCTCATTCCAAACTGTTCTACGTACTTTTATAGCACACTCTAAGCATCAACTTTCATCCATTCTAATTTCAAACGTTCCACATGGCTATAGACTGTTATATGCATCCGTGCTCTCTTGTTCTCATGCCAAACTGGTCCTTTATTCCGATTCCAAACTGTTCCCCACGCTCAGCTGTGGACCCCCCACATCTGTAGTTAATTTCCATGATTCAGTTTCCATTGTTTTACATGGCAATGTGTTCCGCATTCCATAATCGTCATGCTTTTGCGTAGTTCTCGACCAATGACCAAATTTAGTAATAAAATCGTATATGTAAATCACACAATTTGATTTGCGACTAAGATTCGATGCTATATTTGCTTCACTTTCCATTGAGATTAGGATCTGCTGTTGCACACACTCGAAAACACGAATCGCATTTCGTGTTGCGGCCAATGCGCCTCATGACAAATTCAAAACACTCGGCAATGTGCATAGAGTGTAAATCATATAATAAACAATTTATATACACACAATGGAGCTTAAATAAATAAAACTCCCGAGACAAAATCTCATTTCGTATGCATTTAAGCTTCAATAATGAGCTGCGATTGCTCTGCGACTGCGCAGCGACTGCACAGCAACTGCGTGGCGACTGCGAGGCAAAGCGGTAAAGCGAAGCGGCAGCTGCGACGATTTCACGCGTCTTTTTTTGTTCGTTCACGCGTTTTTCGTTTTATTGTTGACAGTTTGTATTTTATTTTTATATTTATTTTTTATTTTGTGACATTTTTGTTTTTAATTGGTTGAATTAAAATACCCTGTAAAATCGGCAGTGTATAGAAGGGGGGGATATTTTTATTGGCAGGCAATTTAATTTGATTTGATGAATAGTTTTTTGTGAATTGACTTAGACCTGATAATGAAGCTCTTTAAGCTCTAAACAAAATATAATTTAGCGCAAAAAATATATATATTGTATGACAGACTGATTACATTGTTATATGATTTTTGGTTAAAGTAAAAGAAATGAGATATTAAAACAAATAACTAAAACGAAAAATTGCACAGCTAAAATATATAATTAATATGCATATACTATATAAGATAATATCTTTACGTTTCATGATTCTTATTATAAAAAGAAATCTAATAAATAAAATAATACAAACAAATTTTTGTATTCTCGAAGTTCTTAAAAACCTATTTAAAAAAAAAATCTTTCTTCATTTTTTTTTTTTTGCCAAAACTCCAGCTTTCAGTTAGTTTCATTTGTTTAATAAATAAAATAATACAAACAAATTTTGTTATTCTCATGTTCTTAAAAACCGATTAAAAAAAAATAAATAAATTTTTCTTTCTAAATTTTTTTTTGCCAAAACTTTAAAATAAACTTCAGCTTAATGTTAATTTCATTTGTTTTTTGTTTTTTTATTTTTATTTTTATAAACAATAATCGAAATGACCAAACTTGTCAACATAAGTAATGGATATGAGTAGCAACATAATACCAGATACTAATCCAGCAACAAATATGCGGAAAATCACTTTAGAATCGAAATTCTATATAATATTTAAACACACCATATATAACAGTCAAAATGATCAAAAAAAAATTAAATTAATTTTTAGAGAAACTAAATAAAAACTAATTTAATATTTAGCCATACAAATTTCACAGGGTATCTATACGTTCAGTTTATGGCCATTTCTTATAGAGTTACTTGCATATATTTTTTGTCTGATGGCTGATTTTAAAGTGTGCGTAGTTCGAATGCAGTTCAAGTTGATTTTGTCTGTTGTCGGTTATCAAAACGTGTAAATCGTGAGCACTTTAATTTGCAATTCAACTTCCGTCAACTGCTGAGGAATTTTGAACAGGCTTAACACAAGTAAAAAACAAAAAAAAAAACTTTAAAAAAAAATAAATATATAATAAAAATGGCATTAAGCAAGAAAATGAGTAAAATGGTTATGTAAATGCAAATGGAAATGGAAACGAAAATGAAATTGTAATTAATGAGCATAAAATGCGGAAAATTGTGGAAAATACGTGAAACAAGTTTTCCATATTTTGTTTTTGTTTCTTTTTTTCTGTTTTTTTTTTTTTTTTTCTCATGCGTCGCGCAATGCGAACATGCGGGACAGACAGCCGGACAGCCAGACGAAGTCAGACACATCCAGACAGACAGAGGGACAGACTGAGAGGCAAACAGAGAGTTGTGGACCAGATGAACAAACGGACAGACATCGTCAAACATCTCGGCAATGTTTGGACAGTGCGATTGCTCCGTTAACCGTTAGCCGTGTGCTTTTTTTTTTCCTTTTTTTCTTTTTTAATTAAAAGTACGACTATCTGCCAGATACATTCACTTTTTATTCGGTTTATTGCGGCCGGTGTGTGTGTGTGTGTGTGAGAGAGGCGCCGCGGCTGACACTCAATTGGCCAGCACTTCACAAATTCATAATGAGCATATGGTCTTCATAAATCATAACTAGCAATTTTGTGTGTTTTCTAGAGCCAATCAACTAACTAATACGCTCTGTGTGATATCTGTTTGCTGTCTGATTGGATGGCAGTGCAGTCCAATTCGATTTTACTGCGAGAGAAAATCATTTTGGGAAAATTTGTAGAACTTTTTATTTTTTTTTAAATTCCTCTTTCAATTTATATTTCATATGTTCTTTATAACTTTATAAAGAGAAATTTCTAGTAGCCTAAAAGTTTTTTCATAATTATAATATAATTACGTAGTATGTATAAATTTAGGGAAATTGATAGAGGAGCTTAACATTAATATTTTTTTATTTTATTTTTATTTATTTATTTATATACATTATACAATTTATATTTTTGGGTTCCCCATACTAATATACATTTTAAATTTTAAATGCACCGTGCTAAGACCTTAAATAAAAGCATTTCTACCATGATATAGGCTTTTCCGATTTGTTAAGTCCCCTTTTAAGACTAGGCCACTCATGAGCATAGATTCCAAATTTTGATTCCATACACAAAATAAACATTTTTTTTTATATAAATCTTTCGCTATATAGATTTATATAAAAAAATGTTTATTTTATATATTCATTTTACAAATTTGCATTAAGGTGTTTTCCATTAATCCTTTAAAATAAACTATTATTTAAAAAAAAAAAACGAAAAAATCATTTTGGAGCTACGATATGCAATAAAGTTGAACCGCATCATTATACAAAAGAGATGTCTCAGTCGAAACTGTTTTGAAGACTTGTGTACGCACAATTACCTGGCTGTTGTAGACGACTGCTAGAACTTCCGTTTACGCTGATCTAAAACTATATTGCTCACATGGCAATTGATATCCATTATCTCCAGCTCTAAGATTTACGTGCATTTTTCTCTATAACCCAAAAATTAAATTACTCAAATAAATTACTCAAAAAATATAATAATTAAATAATTGAAAAAGATTATGGAAAAATAAAGTAAAATAAAGTAATATTGAGAATATTTATTTATTCAATTTCTACAATATATAAATAGAATTATATATATAATATATAATAATATATAACTGTATATATTGTTGTTATTATTATTATTATTTTTATTATTATTAATTATCATTATATTTATTATTATTACATATTTCTATAATATATGGGTACAACATAAATACCTATGCAACATTATATTTCTATGATCGTCAGCAATTGACATTCAGTTAATATTGTTTAATGCTGTCAGCATTCATGCAACTGTTATTCAAAATGTTAATGTGCTTTAACAGCGCTGTTAAGTTGTTCGCCTGTGTCTGTTGTCCCTAAAACGCTCACACTCGAGCAATAAATAAGCTCAAGTACTTATAAATCCAGCACTAACTCGTTGTCAATTTTTCTTTCTTCTCTTTATTTTTTTTTTTCATCCACAGCTGCCCAGCACGTACCAATCATATTACCAATGTATCTGTATTTGCACGCGCGTGTGTGACTGACTGTCTGTGCGAGTGTGCGAGTGTGTGTGTGTGTGTGTGTGTGTGGTGTTATGAGCTACCCACCTGCCGCATAGGCAAATCGAGCACGTTAATTAAATGTCAACAGTTTGGAAATTGAGAAGCGCGCGGGTCGCGAAAGGACGCGGAGTTGAGAGCGAAATTGAAACCGAAACCGAAACCGAAGCGGAGGCAGAGACCAAAGCTGAAGAACTAGCGGAGGCAGCAGAAGCGGAGGCAGCAGAAGCAGAGGCAGCGACAGCGGAGGAAGCAGCAACAGTCAAAGACGACAGCAACGAATTGAAATTGTGCAAAATGTTTGCATGACTGTCAAATAAATCATAAGAAGCGCAACAACACAAACGAAACAACAACAACAACAACAACTTGCGACAACAACAGCGACTAGCAAGAAGAACAACATGGTTAATGCAGTGATGGATGCCATTGCGGTAAGTATCCAGTTGTCCAATGTCCAATCGTCCAGTTGTCCAGTTGTCCAGTTGTCCCATATCCAGTGTCTCTATAATAAGTCCACAAGCTCGTTTAATTTAATTTTATAATAAATACACGAACAAAATATACATATTATTTCAAATGCCCTTACAATTGGGTATTATTAGCTACTCAAGTAATATGTAATACATATGATACATAGAGTTTTATATCAGTATTCAGAGCTGAGTAGTTTTATCTGTGTAAGCTGGATGGATTTTAACAGTTATACATATGTATAGTACATACATATAGTATTTACTATATTATAAATATATTTAAAGCATATGCATCAGTTTACTATATCATACATATATATCTATCATTAAAGCTGATTGAGTTGAAATACTTTTGTGTAGTCCAAGTTATCCGGTTAGATCGTTAATATATCGCGCTATAGTAGTTTACCTCTATATATATACATATATATATTTTACTAAAATTATTATCTAGATATCCTATATGCCCTTTATATGCACAAGTATAAGTCCGATCTAACTATATATTTTAGGTATCATATATGATATAGTTCGATATAGATATATATTTCAACACAGAGAGAGAGAGAGAAGTCTGTACAAGAATTTGTATATTGCACGAATCTGATCGATTATTAAATTCTATATCATCGATATATAGATAGAATAATGTATAAATATTGCATTATACAGATATTCGATGTATAGTCCATCATATATATATACGAGTATATGCATATATCTAAATATATATATTTATATATCTATCTATAAAACCAACTACAGCTTCTTTTTATAAAATCATGCCATCTCAGCTAGCTCTCTAAAAAAAAAAAGAAGTCAAATGAGAAACTTATTAAATTCGTAAAATATAAGTAAGCTTTATACATTTACAGACACTCTATAATACATACTGGAATTTCAATTGAATAATAGCTTTTGTGCTTTTTATCTATAGAGTATTTAAGTTTCAGTTTTCAACTTGTTTTTCACTTTTTTTTTTATACTTTGAATTTTATGATTCCTAAATTGAAATTGCAGTCGCAGCCAATTGAAGTTTTGTTTGTACTTCAAACAAGAAACTCGGTGATTGTCGTTTATATATATGTATATATATATATATATATATATATATGTATATGTATATGTATTTTCTTTCTCTCTCTCTCTCTCTCTCTCTCTATCTGTCTCTCTAGTTTTTCACTCGTTTTTTTGCGCTGCTTTGCCCACATTTTCAATTTGAATTTGTTTGCTGTGGCAATTGCTCAATTGGTTGGCCTGTCTACATGTTGAGTGTGTGTGTGTGTGTGTGCTTAAGTGCTTGAGTGTGTGTTGTGCACATTACACGCTAAGCCATGTGTTTAAGGCCTTTTTTTTCTCCTTTCAATTTACATATTGAGGTATAAAACGACACTGCACGCTGCACATTAAGCGTGCAATGAGGCGTATGCGTGTTGGGCTGCAGCTTGCAACACGTGTGCCACATAAATGGACTATTAAAGCCTGAGCAAATTAGAGACACGCATAGCTAGCAGCGCACATAGAAAGAGAGCAGTCGAATTAAGTTGAAGGGAGAAATTATGTAAAATATGTGTAATAGAAGAGTTGAACTTTTACAATAAATATCTGTATATATACATATAGAATGAGAGTCAGGAAATGCATTCGAGTCGGCTTGGCTAAATATTGATTGGAGTACAAAGAGATCAACGTCATTCCAGACTATCGCTTCGAATCAAAGCCCGAGAAGAATACTTTGGAGTAATGCTAAATTAAAGCTGTTGCAACTACAAAGTCTTTGATTCTAAGTACAGTAGTGTGACAACTAGTCCAGGAGGCGTGGTCCGACCTCATCGACTCCATAGCTCAGAGGTGCCAAGTCATAAGAAATAATTATGAATATAAAAAAAAGATAGCCGAAGGCCATAGTAGCCAGTGCTTAAACCTAGGTTAGCTTAATTTTACATTATCTCTAATAATAAACAAATAAAAAAAGATATTACACTTAAAATATTTATCAAAGCTCATATTAAACATAAATCGAGACTAATGTTAAATATATTTTTATTTTACTATTTTTATGAATATCTAAACTTAATTAAATCTTGAAGTTATACTAAAGTCTTTTCGCTTTAGTAGTAGCTACTACTACTCTTTTAAGCAGTAACTCTTACTATTTTTTTTAAAATTTAGTTAAAAGCTGAAGTTATGCTTAAGTCTTTTTCCCTTTTATTAGCCTTTACTATTTTTGTGCATATCTAATTTTATGTAAATTTAGTTTAATTTATATAAAATTTAGAATCAATTTTTTCTGCTTACTAAAGACTCTTAACTATTTTTATGCAAAACTAAATTAAACTAAATTAACTACATAAAGTAGTTATTTTCTCAATTTTAAGAGCCAATATGATGAATATTTGAGTTTAGTTAAAACCTATAGTCGTTTTTCCGTTTTAGTAGTTTTAACTATTTTA
Source organism: Drosophila stalkeri (assembly GCA_035047405.1). NCBI lineage: Eukaryota > Metazoa > Arthropoda > Insecta > Diptera > Drosophilidae > Drosophila > Drosophila stalkeri. Next base: position 9,451,074 of record JAWNPR010000061.1, on the reverse strand, counting down.
ATGAACAACTAAGTTCTTTGTTAAAAAATAATATATGAAGTTAGAAATGGAAATAATAAATATATGAAGTTAGAATAGTTTTTTCCTCTTGATTCAGTAGCCAATATTTTACTTATGAGCAATTAAATAAAAAAGAAAATTATTTTTTCTTAAGCCCTGAATTACGCTTGTTCCCACGCTAGTAATGAAATATATATATAAAAAAAAAAATTATTAAAAAAAATATGTTAATTTTAATATTAGTTTCAAATTGTTTGCAAAAAAATATGTTTATGTTTATGTTCATATAAAAAAATTATTTTTAGTCATTAAAATTAATTTATGTGAAAAAAAAAAAATTATTACACATACATTTTTATATGAAAATAATTTATAAAAAAATTATTTTTTTAAATAATTTGTATATAAAAATGAAGTGATAAAAATAAAAAATAATTATTATCTAACAATTTGTATATAAAAATCAAATCACAACTTTTATTTAATTTAAAATTAACTATTATTTGCGGTTCCTGAATAATACTATAAGCCATTTATAGCTTACATTTAGGAATGCAATTTTTTTTTTTTTAATTTGCATATTTCTCTTATCGAAGATTCTATTCAATTATAATACCTCATTATCATTGTAGTCGAAATTACTTTGATAGGGAATCGGTGCTGCTATCTAAAAATTCTATAGCGCATTCCAATTGTCGGTTAAATCGGATTCGCGTTTCGGCATTTTCCACTTGAATTTCGAGCGCATAAAATTTGCATAGTGCTGGGCTGGCAACTGCTGCTGCTGCTGCTGCTGCTGCTAGCTATTTGGCCAATGCACAAAGGCCACAAAACTGTGCGAATATTTATAAATACCAACAAAAACGCAACAACAAAGTGAAACAAAATATATAAGAAGAGATGAGATGGGGGGAGAAAAAAAATAAAAAAGAAAACAGAATAATCAAAACCAAAATAAACGCCTCGAAAGAGACGCCAACTGAAACCGAAAGACAGAAAACAGAAGTGAAGCTCAAATTAGCACAGAGCGTGGGAGCCGGTTTGCTGCGTTGTGGCCAACGTTGTCGTCGACGGCGACGGCGACGTCGACGCAGCTGCATGAATTTTTGGCATTAAGCGTGCTGCGTGTTGCACGGTGTCTAGCTGCTTGGCGCATATAGAGATGACAAAAAAAAAACAAAATAAAAAAAAAGAAGAAGAAAAGAAAAGAAGTAGAAGAAGTAAACCCGTTATTATAGGCGCGTAATTATTGCAAGGCGTTGCGCTATCAGCCAACCCCGTCAAGGCCTGCCCCACTCGATGGCAACCCGGCCGGAAGTCAAGACCAGTTCATATCATGTCCAGCGGCTCAAACTGCCGCCGGTTGCAGTTGCAGTTGCATATGTTGTTGCAGTTGCCTTTTGGCGCTTTGTTTGTGTAACGGAAATTCCTCACAGAGGCCAACTTCAACAGCCTAGACTAAGGGGCCATGATTTGGCAAGTCAAGAAAGCAACAACAACATTAGCAGCAATAGCAACAGCAACAACTATAGCGCACATAAAATATGAGAAAAAGCCATAAGCTGAAAGCAAATCAACGGCAGCCAAAGTTTCTCGTTTCTCATGGCCAAGTCGAGGCGTCAGCACTTGATTGTCTGTGTCAAGTCGATGGCTGCTTGAGACATCCGTTCATTAACCCACAAAACCTGACAGATTTGCATAGAACTTGATTACCAATCGATTCTGATAGCTGTTGCAATTCTTTTTTTTTTTTTTTTTTTATATATATATTTCACTGATTGCCTGGGAGCCAACTATAATTGCTCGAAATGTATTTGTCAATGATTCACGAGAAACGTTACTTCAATCCGTTTGCGGTTAAGGCAGAATTTTATATACATACATATATATTAACTGATATCAATACGAAATTGGTTAAAGCATGAGTAAGAGATAATGAAATGTGGGGAGAGTTAACCCACTCTGCTGGGCAAGATCAGAACGAAAGTATGTAGAGATAAAGTTGATGTGTTGATCACTATAAGTTTGCGTACATTTTTGAGAATCGCATAGAAGGGTGAGAGGTGTTTTTAACCAAGATATAAAGAGAGTGTGGGTCAATGATTAAGTGAAAAGATAAAGCTTAATTGCGAGACAATGTAATGTAAATTGCATACATCTTTGAGAATCGCGCAGAAGAGCGAATGAGAGAGAGAGAGAGAGAGTGGGAGAGAGACTGCCTTAAAGACTATAATAAGAGTGGAAATATAGCTTTGTTGTTTATATATATTTGTTGTATATATATTTAGCGAAAGAGAGTGAGACAGAGAAAGAGGGAGAGAGAGAGAGAGAGAGAGATCTGTATAAATATATAGAGAGCATAACACCCGACGTTGTGCGGGCTATCTGAAATACATATATGAAAATATATCAAAATAAACTTTTCAGTTACTGGATAAACTTTTACTCTCTTCTCAATTCATTTTGAATCTAATTCGATTTCGTTATTCCACATTCAAGTTTTCTTCACCTGTTTTAAATTATTCCATTTGATTTGCTCTTTTGCAGTTGCTCAGCTCGCTGGCCAGCGATCTGGATGTAATGCTCAATGATTTGCGTTCAGCGCCCAATCATGGTACAACAACAACAACAACGACAGCGGCAGCAACAGCAATGACAACAGCAACTATACAGCAGCAACAGCAGCAGCAGCAACAGCAACAGCAACAGCAGCAACAGTATCATCAGCAACATTCAAGGCAATTGCAGCATTGGCAAAGCATTAACAACAACAACAACAACAACAGCTTTAGCTATAACAACAACAAATACAATAGCAACAACAGCAATGGCAACATACAACTGCCACGCCCACAATACTTAAGTGATATCAAATTGAAGCCTGTCAAAACGACGACATTAACAACACAGCAGCAGCTACAACAACAACAACAACAACAACAACAACAGCAGCAGCAGCAACAACAACAGCAGTCAAATGGCTTTCAGCGCCGTCGCTTGGCCACAAAGGCAACGCCGCCGCCGCCGCAGCGTCGCTCCACGCGTCGCATGCGCAACGAGCAGCAGCAGCAACAGCAGCAGCTGCGCGAGGAGCTTCAAACCGATGCTGATGATACGGATGCTAGTGAATTGGCCAATATGACGTCACCGTTGAGTGCCAGTGCGGCTGCTACGCGCATCATTGGTCTATCGCCGGACGTTAAGAAATTGCAAAAGCTGCCGCTCTGGTGCCGCAACAACAACAGCAACAACAATAACAACAGCAGCAGCAGCAATAACAATAACAACAATATCCAGGCAGCGCAGCGACGTTTAACAACAATAACAACAGCAACATCATCAACAACAACAACAACAACGAAACACCAAATTCAACTGCATCAACAGAGGTAAGTGTAACATCATGGCATGACAACTCTTTTAGCTCTAGCCCCCCCTACGATCATAAGGAAATGCACTTTGCCCTGCTTAGTCATGCGGAATTTAAATTTGGGGCAAGAAAATACTGGGAATACTGACCTGCTGGGGATTGGGGGTTGATGAGCATGGCCTTGTGCATGAGCCGGTCCGGTGCATAGAACCAGGAAGGTGATGCGCCGTGGGTGTGCTAGCCATGACTCAGTCTGATGTGTGAACACACACATACATATGCATACATACAGATACACAGAGCCACAGTCGTAGTCACAGGCACAGGCACAGGCACAGTTCAGTCTGCGGAATGGTTCATGCATCGTTGAGCGCTTCATGCGAATGGCAAATGCTTGAATGCCTACAAGGTGCCTACCTAGGCAGTCAGTTAGTCAGTCAGTCTGAAATTGCAATGCAGCAGTGTGCCTTAATTAAGTGAGGTATGCGCGACTAGCAGATGCTACGCTATACTTCATAATATAACAATATGATGACTTCATCAACAATATATTTTTATTAAGCAGAATCAATAATAAAACTCTGCAAACTATATTTATCGATTGACTATGATTGAAATTACATATAAGTTTGAGAAAAAAAAAAAAAAAATATATATATATATATTTATATATTTAGAGTATATATATTTATCAAGCATGTTATATAATCTTAAAAGCCTGATCTCGTTAGCATTCTGCAAACGATATTTATCGATAGCATGTGCACAAAATGATCGATTGTCTATAATAGACAAATCTATAACATATATATATAGGCTTTACAATTTTTATGTAATTACGAAAGTATTACAAATTTTGAAGTCTATAACTTATTTTATAGATTTTTCTATTATAAAAATTGTATATAATCTTTCAGTAAACGATATCGATTTTAGATAAACAAGTTTATCGATTATCTATGATAAAAGTGATATAATGGCTTCACGATTCACTACAATGAATATCTATACATTTACTGTCTTAGTTAACACACATGTCTCAATCATCATGCCCTTTTACTATGCACTGAAGTACAGGGTATACGCAAATAAAACAATCGAAACTCTGGAGACAATGGAGAATTCCTTATCTAATTACAAGCATTACAAGTGTGTGTAGTTAAATGCTCAGTCCGTTTATCTTGTACCCATCCGAGGATAATTTCAGTTTAAATAATACCTTGAACTTACGTTTCGAGTTCAATCTGCTGTCGACTATGACAAAGAAGCAGCAGTGTGAAGGCTTGTGATTATTTATTTTGTATAAATAAATAGTTGATCAAAGTAACAGTCGATTGTGCATGTACTATATAAGAGTATGGATATGTACTATATAAGAGTGTTGTGGCTTACAGAGTAGCTGCTTGACTTGACAGGGGATTAACTAGTTGATATAGAAAATGTGAGCTATGGAGTAGAATGAGATGAGCTCGGTTAATGTGTAGAACTTTGTTTATATATGAATTCTCGTATCTTAGTTATGCAGTACAAGTTTATTTTGTTTTTTCGATAACTCATCCCATTCCTTAATTATCGATAAAAAATCGAAAATTCCTTTACGTTTTTTAGGTTTTTCGAGCATAACTTACACCGTTTTAGCTAGAGACTTTGAGAAATTTGTATATTTAGATAGATATTATGGATACGCAGATTTTGTAATTTTCAGATTTTGGATGCCACGCCCCCTTCGCCCCCAATTTGAAAAAAAAAAAACGTATTTCAACTACTAGAGACTTGAGATTTGGCAAACGGACAAATTTCAATGCAATTAATATATTCTGAAAGTTTCATGAAGATAGTCCATCTAGAAACGGAGTTAAAAGCGTTCAAAGTACAGCCCATCCCACCCCCAACCGTCGGCAGCAACTGCGCGGTTAGCAGAGCGTGCGCTTATATGTGCGTAAAGAAGAAGAATATTAATTTTTTTGCAGGGTTCAGGGTATCTCGTAGTCGAGCCGTCTCGACTAGAGCCTTCTTACTTGTTTTTTTAGAAGAAGGTCAGGTTAACTCCTAGTCGAACACTCCCAACGGCTCAACTTATTTGATTTCCATTGAGTTTTGCCCATTCAATTGAAATCAAGAATAATTACATATACTTTATATATATATATTATTATATTCTAATGCACCTTTCAATTTGTACCTGCTACATTTCAATTTAAAATTTCAATATCAATTTCCATTCACTTCAAGCGTTGCTCAATTAGTTTGTTGTCTCAATTGTCGTTTCGAACTTCTGTTTGGAAATGTCAAAGGCGAATTGCATTTGACAGCGATTGTAGTGTAGCTTGTTTGGCCAGGGATTTGCTGGGCTTTGGGGCGAACACTAAAATCTCTGTTCGCTCTTAAGCTTGACGCGTCAAAAACTAAACACAGAAAAATATTTTCGTGTAATCCGTATAAGGCGCAATATGTTTAGCATATAAATTATGAGGCCAGTCAGCGGCAGATGCTGAAGTGGCTGGAGAACTACAAAACAAATCCCAGTAGCTCCCGGCACCCCCTGCACCCCTATACCCGGATGCCACTCAAGCACACACACACACACACACACATAGACGAGACCCTCGTCGCGTTTAGTGGCTGTTGTTGTTTTTGCCGTTTCGTAATCGTCGTAGGCGTCACATGAATTTGGCTCAAGACATTTTGGCCAAAACAAAAAGAAAAAAAAAAAAATCAACAACAGCTAGCAAATGGAAGGCGGGGTCTGGCAAATATGTTAAAATGAAGTGTTATATATTTTATGTGGCTGGCCGCAACAGCAGCAACAACAACAACAACAACAACAACAACAACAACAACAACAACAACAACCAATAACAATTTACAACAATATCCCTTGACAAGAACAAATACAACGGCAACGGGCCATAAACTTAAGTAAATATGAATATGGACATGGCTAGGATGACGATAGCTTCTTCAGTTTCAGCTTGTTGACAGCCCAAGCAGAACGGAACACTCATCTAACACAGCAAACCACCCAAAGGCGGTGGGCGGAGGGTGGGCATGGTTGTTGGGTTTGAGGGCGAATGTCTGGATGGCATTGCAAAGGGTTGTGACTTTTGTGTCTTTAGCTATTTATTAAATTTGTTTGCCAACACAAACATTCGCCAGTTATATGCGGGCTGACAAAATGTCTATACATATATATTATATATATATATATATATATATATATATATATATATATATATATATATATATATATATATATATATATATATATATATATATATATATATATATATATATATTATATTTGTATATATTGGGGCGGGCAGGAACAGCAAACAGGACCAGCAAAACATGAGCTGCGTAACTAATTTGCTTAAAGTGCACGATGGCTCATCAGCGACATTGATGGCACAGTGGGAAACTTTGTGCAAAAATTTAAATAAATAAAGCAAATTATACTTTAAGCTTGAGCTAGAAATCGTTTGAGAAACAATTTCGTTAATGTGGAATAAAAGCAAAATAAAAAATAAAATAAAATAAAATAAAATAAAATAAATAAATAAAAATAAAAATAAAATAAAGGTAGCATTAATAAAAAATTTTTCAAAAGTTTGTAAAGATATTTCTCTTTAACAAAAACTTTGATACAAATGAAATACATTTTCTTATATAAAAAATTTATTATTTAAGGTATCTATGTTTCACTTAGAATTTTATAAACATTTGCGGGAACATATTCAAATATTGCTTTAATGCTAAATGTATTATATGGCAATCGAACTATAGCTTAATTTATTATTTAATTTTATTTTCATATTTCAATTTTATATTTTAGTTTTTTTAACTATTTAATTCATATATTTATTCTATTAAGAAACTTTAAATCATGTATTTTGATATTGACATTGAGAGCTATTGCTCTTTATTTATTTATGAATTAATTTTTATTGCTTTAATGTTAAATATATTTTATGGCAGTCGAATTATAGCTTAATTTTTTATTTATTATTTTTGTTTTTTTATTTTTTATTCATTATTTTATTTTCTTATTTCATATTTACTTACTTTATTTACTTATATTTTTGACTAGATTATTTGCTTATTAATGTTGTATTCAGAAACTTTAAAGTCATGTATTTGGATGTAGACATTGAGAGCTGCTGAATTAATTATATTTTATTACGGTTAAATATTTTGTAGGATAGTCGAGTTATAGCTTATTTATTAATTAATTTAATATTTTTTTTATTTTTTTAATTTATTTTTGTTGACTAGTTAATTTATATATTCAGAGCTGATTCTATTTCGTATGTCAATACACAAGGTTATTGCTCTTTATTCATTAATCTTTTTTTTTTTTGTGAGACATTCTTTTTAAAAAATGATAATGTATGTATACAAAACTGTTTTACATTTTTTAATTAAGAGTACAGTACACCCTAGCTCTTATCTACTTACATATAACCAAATATAAATTGAATTTGAATTGTATTTTAATTTTTTTTTATAAAATCAAAATTAAAGAATGCTTAAAAATTATGTAAATTTATTTAAATAAACCCAAATTTAAAAACTGTTTAAAAATAATGTTAAAATATTGCAGTTTAAGCTCTAACGCCTGCATAATGTGTTGATTGTATGTATTAATATAATAATTTTATTAAAATAAAATAAATGATAAAATAAAAAATAAAAAAAAAATAAATAAAAAAATAAAGCATGTTCAAAAATCAAATAAAAATATTGCAGTTCAAGATTTACCGCCCGAATAGTTCCATAGGCTGCTTACACTTTGTATTGTTAAAAGAGTTTAGAATGAGTCGTAAACAAATAATTGTCCTACTTGTTGATTGCGTTGAGGTTGCATAAGCAGGATTACAGCGTAATGAGCAGTAATTTTAAACACCTTTATAACAATGAGATATATTTATTCTCCATCAATTTAAAGTAACTTGACTTTCAATTAAAAATTTGGCAGCTAAGCTTTCAATTTTTCATATATGTTTAACCACTGTGCGTCTGATACTTGCAAACACATACACACACACACACACACACACACACACACACACACACACACACACACACACACACACACACACACACACACACACACACACACACACACACACACACACACACACACACACACACACACACACACACACACACACACACACACTTATTTATACACTTCGCAACCGCAGCAAACTTTTTGCTTCAAAGTGTTTTGTGGTTCACATGCAATGAGCCCCAAAAGCAAATGAAAAGGAGTGAGCGTTATGGTTGAGGGTGGCTGGCAAGTGGGCGGATGTGGGTGACTGTGGATAACTGTGGAAATTAGCTGCTGCTGCTGCTGCTGCTGCTGTTGCTGCTGTTGCTTGCCAACCTAACTGCTGATGTCTAAGACAAGTTGATGCTCTTGGGTGCGTATGAGCAACAAATGGATGGCATCTTTTGATCTTCCATGGAGATGGAGCGCAAAAACAGCGACAGGTGTTTGCTTTATTAACTTGCAAATGCAGCCACGCCCACCTACGCCCACCTAGCGAACCGCTAACTCTTAATTTGCGCGGCTCATGTGGCTCATGTGGCTCATGTGGTTGACATGTAAACAGATTAAAATAATTAATTTATACGCTGTTGGTCTCATCTAGCAGCAGAATTTGAGACTCATTGCTGTTGTTGCTTGTGTGTCGCATTGTTAGCGAACTAATTTCAGCTTTTTTGTCAGCGCCTAATCAAATTAATTAGCATTGCATGCGCACATTAATCAAAATGCATAAATATTTAAATAGAGCAAGTGTGCGAGCGTGTGTGTGTGAGTCAGAGAGTGAGTGTGTATATGAGTGTGTGTGTGAATGTGTGTGTTTTGTTTGTCAGCTTCTTCATCAAACTTATATTCAAGGCAGTTAAGTTTTAGCTTGATGCTGAAGAGTAGCGTTGCTTTAGATATATATAGAAAGTAAAAGGCGAACAGAGAAGAAGCAAAAATAAAAATGATTTATAGAGAAGAGTATAAAATGAAAGAGAGGGAAAACACACACGACATAGAAAATACAGAAAATAGAGAAATGAGAAGAAAAGAAAAGAAAATGTCCGAGAAGGAACTATATATGAAAGAGATGCGAAGGAAATACTAAAAAAAAAAGAGATGAAGGAAGGAAAAGGAAAGAGAAACGAGGAAAATACTACAAAAAAGGAAAGAAAAGCGAAGAAAATACTCAAAAAATGAAGAGAAGCGAAGGAAGTACTCAAAAAAGAAAGAGAGAAGTGAAGAAAATACTATAAACAAGGAAAGAGAAATGATGGAAATACTTAAAAAGGGATAGAGAAGCGAGGGAAATACTACAAAAAGGGAAGAGAAGTGAAGAAAATACTACAAAAAAGGAAAGAGAAGCGAGGAAAGGAAAGAGAAGCGAAGAAAATACTACATAAAAGGAAAGAGAAGCGAAGGAAGTACTCAAACAAGGAAGAGAAGCGAAGCAAATACTAAAAAAGGAAGAGAAGTGAAGAAAATACTATATAAAGGAAAGAGAAACAAAGAAAGTACTCAAAAAAGCAGAAATGAAGAAAATACTATAAAAGCAGAGATTCTTTCTGTGGAAGAAAAGGAATGACAACGAAAAAGAAAAACACGAAATATAAGAAAATTAAGGAAGAGAGAAGAATAGATTAGAAATGAACCAATTTTTAATCAATCAATTTCAAATAGTTAAACTCAGTCATGAACGACTAACTATCGGCACCAGTAAGTTACACAGACAATCCCATGACAAGCGATAAAAATGCTATTTAACAATAAATAATTGAAATGCTTTACAACTCTCATTTGCTAGCGATTATTACGCGGCTTTGCGCATGCCAAATGAATTCAAATGCGCCCATGCGAGCTACACTTGAAATAACATTATTTTCTGACTATTATTTGCCAACTGATTCTGATTGAGTTCTTTGAGTCTGCGTCTCAGTCTGAGCTAGGCAATTGACACGTGGAATGCATTGGCAAGAATTGAGACTCGATGGCATCAAGGCAATCGCGTTGCTGCTGTGTAATGAATGGCAAACATATTGGCCTCTCATAGAAACGAATGTTATTCAAATCCAAATCCAAAATGCCAATCAAACCAGACAACGGCTGCATGATGATATCGAAAGTCGTGGCATTAACGCAGACAGCAATCGTATCAATCATATTTAGCATACAACTGTCAGTTGTTCAATGAGTCAGTTAGTCAACTTCGAACGCAAATTGACAAACTGAGTAATTGACAAGTCATTTTGAATGTTGAATATTGAGAAAGCTCGAATTTCGCAATTATGCAAGAGGGTCAGACGAATGGGGGCAGCCAGAGCCAGGGAGGGTATGAGGGCGAAAGAGGCCCTCTGACAGTTGTAAAGCTGACAGCAGTTTTTGGTCAGCTCCATTGAAGCGTCTCATTAGCCGAAAGCAAAGAAAGAATAACAAAAAAAAAATTCATTCTTTCAGCCTGAACTGATTTGCGTTCTCATTCACACACACACACACACACACACATACATCGAACGTGTGCTCACTCACACCTCGCAATTCAGTTATGCAGAGCAGCAAATTTCCCCTGACAATAGACCGCAACGAAAGAGCCAAAAGACCAAAAGAATGACCAGAGCCATAAAAAATGCCAACCTTCAGAGTGCAAACATTAAAAGCCAAGAATGGAAAAAGCAGGAAATATGCAAATTGAAAGGACAACCAAGAATAGAATCGAGCGCCGAGTACTAAGAACCGTGGCCAAAAACCAAGACGGCAGGAGATTCCACCGTCTCCGCCCCCCCCCAAAAAAAAAAGAACAACAACAGCAAAATACCAAGAAAGTTATGTGTTTGACTGGAAGTTCTTGAATAGTAAATACTCTGGATAGATAGATAGATAGGTAGATAGATAGAGAGAGATATATATTATATAGATATAGAAATTGTTTATATTATATATAAAATAAACAATTGAGTGTATTTTAGTTGAGTGACTGATATGAATTGAATTACGAATCGATTGTGGAGCGAATGCAATCAGAATTTGCTAGTAATTGCTGAGATTAATCTGTTCAAATATTATAAAAATATTATATTCGTCTCAGTTGAAAAGCAGCATAAACATTTTTCCATTCTTTATTTGAACATATGTATATTTTCAAAATAATATTAATAAAGAAGCACAAAAATAAAAAATAATTTTTTTTAAAAATAATATAATACGTGAATATTACGTAAGTGGTATTTATTTAATACTACAGAATAGACTGAATAATAATAGTAAATTAAGGAATTTAAGATATGTTGAATAAGTGAATTTGTAAATATTTATGATACTCTCACCTGAGATTATGAAATCTGATTACTGCTTGATATCTAAGGGAATGGAGTATAAAAATTATCATATTTTTCCCATACTAACAGCTTGAATGAAGTTGGAGGAACTATAAAAAGACTACAGATATATAGAGCGATTATAGATATATACACAATATACATAAAATAGACAGAAAGAGAGAGCAATATATATATAATATATATAAAATAGACAGATAGAGAAAGATATTTATAATATATAACTATAGGGGGAATGAGGAAGAGCTATAGAAATACTATAGAAAATATTGTAGATGGACTACTGGAGAATCATAGGGAAGACTATAAAGACACAGTAGAAGGACTATAGAGGCATTAAAATCTATATACCATGAAATGGTGCAACTATAAAAGAACTTTAATGCCAATGCATATATATTATTAATAAATAGCTCAAGCTCCCCTTCACACTCTGCACAAATTGCATGCTCAATTGAGCATGCCCGACTGCAGGGTATGCAAAAAGTTGAAGTAGAACATAAATTGCATATTAAATTTTACATTTTTCATATTTATGCAGCGGCGGCAACGATGCGGCGCACTCATAAAGTGAAAGTGACTCAAAAGGCATTTAAACACTGGCCATTCAGCTGGGGGACTGGGAGTCTCTACTGTGGGAGGGGGGGTGGGGGGGGTGGAGTGGCGCAACAAGAACAACATTTCAATTTAGCAAAATATTCATTATGCTCGAGTGTAGACTGTAGGCAAATGGCGCTAAACGGAAGCGGAAACGTGCCGAACAGAAGTTGACCCCACATCTACTCACACAGTGGGCAACAAAAGTTTTAACACACACAAACACACACACACACTCAAATATATACTGTTAGCCGGCACTCATTTGGCCATTGTCAGGGAACGTCTTCATTGTCGCCGTTGAGCCACATCCTTTGCCTTTGCCTTTGCGTCTTTGCCTGCATTGTGCAAACTTTTATAAAGTTATGAAAAGTCATTCAAGTGCGTGGCTCTAAAAGAGACAGCCAGACAGACAAATGGAGAGAGATGAAGAGAGAGAGAGAGAGAGAGAGAGAGAGAGAGTGAGAGAGTCGCATAGCTGTTGAGTATGAGATTCTGTGAGACAACTTGGCGACTTTTTGGAGCACTTTGTTCTCATTTTCAGCGTGCTTTCCCCACCATTTCTTTTTTTTTTTTGTTTTTGTTTTTGGAGCACAAAAACTAAAGACAGCTTCGACAAGAAGTGCGACCAGGTGGTTGGGCGCGAGTCCAAGACTTGGCTGACAATAAAGCCGTCAGAAACGTGCATGTCGACAAGGATGTTGTCCTTAAATGTGTGCTCAATGTCCTCGATGTCGTCGCCGTTGTCGTCAGTTGTTGCTGTAGTTGTAGTTGTAGTTGTAGTTGTAGTTGTTGTCTTAGTCGTAGTCATCTTAAGCGGCAATCCCAAGTAGTTAGACTCTGTAAATAAATATGAAATAATGGCAACAGCACTTTGTGAGACGGTTTGGAAGGCTTATACTATCTATTTACCATATATCTAGTATATACGAAACAGTTCTATATATACGTTTATATATATATATATATATATAGCTACAATATAAAAGTTTGCTTCCTTGATAGACTCGGATTTTGCTTATTTAATTTTTCTATCTGTGATCTAAGGCCATTTGTTAACTAATATTCACTGAATTGGAATTTATTTGTTATTAATCATTTTTAGTTCAATTTTTATTTATAAAAAAAAAGAAAAATTATAAACTAGAATTGCCTATTGTTAATAACTGCTCTTCAAATGCAGCCAAAAATATATTGCTTATATATTTATTTGAATGTGATATATAATTAATTATAATTACATTTAAATACTCTTTCAAACCCATTCGATATATTGATTGCGAAATCTAATGGAAACTCTAAATATTAAGTATACGATTCGAGTTCATAAAAAAAAAGAAATATAAGTATGCTTGAAGGAGCTGTACTCAGGTGTTACAGTGTTATATGCTGAACAGTTCTCTATATCACTCTCTTTCTCTCTCTCTCTCTCACTCTCTCTCTCTCTTTCACTCTCTCTCTCTCTCCCTCTCTCTCTCTTGTTGTCCCCCACACTTCTCAGTGACCTTCAATGATCTATGCTGAACTGCTCTCTTTTTCTCTACTCTCTCCCCTCTCCTCTCTCCTCTCTATACTAACTAGATTTTCTTATTTCATTTACAATTAAAATTATCTTAGAACTCATAACTAAAATGGAATATTAAAAATAAAAAAAATATATATATATATAGTGGATAATTTAAATATAAATTTAATACAAGAATTCATATTATATAATTATATAAATATTTGTATGCATAATTTGTTATTTTTTAAATTACGATAAAGTCAAAAGTTTCAGCTAAATATGCAGCTTAAAGTCAGATAGCTGCTTATGCCTTCAAATTTAAATATATTTGAAAAACTATATACATATATATATCCATAGCACATTCACCGTTGTTATAGCTAGTGTAAACTGCGGTATTGACTTGCCCAAAAGCAATTCATAATATTTGACTATAATTTAATCTCATGGCTCAGCAAATAATAGTAGAGAAGAGCATTGAAGCTGAGGCGTGCTAAAGGTGAGCGTGTTGTCCTTTGGCTGGCAGCTTAAGTGAGCTTTGCCATTAGGTTTGGCTGCCGCACAGATGCTACCTGGCTGGCTGGCTGGCTGGCTGGCTGGCTGGCTAGCTGACTGTCTGCTTGGCTGTCTATCTGTCTGGCTGTTACCTGTCCAGAGACTGTCGTCGTGAGCTGCACTTTGAGTGCTGCTGCCAAAACTCATTAACCACACGCGTTGGCCACGTTCAAAGTTGCGGGCGGCTTGCCACACAAGTGGCAACAAGGCGCAGCTTCCACAATTTGCAATATTCTTGATGTTGTTGTTGTTGCTGTTGTTGTTGCCGGGTGTCACTCAGGGCCCAGCCACGCCCATGCCCATGCCACAGCAGGCTGTCGCATTTCATGTGCTCAGGATTGCGTGTTCGGCGCGCAGCAGTAAATAATTTTTGCCCAAAGGTTGTTGAAACATTTAATAAAACCAATATAAATCATAACAAACACTTAGCAAGACAACAACAACAACATAAATACACACACTCACACACACACACACACACAGACAGCAGAGGCAACAAAGCGTAACTAAAATTCCAAAGCGTTGCCCATTTTGGCCGCAAAAACTTCAGCCGCAGTTGCCGTGCACACAAAAATGCCGAGCAGCCTGTGCGAGCCGGCGAAATGACAAACGCCAACTGTGTGTGTGTGTGTGTGCGTGAGAGAGAGTGTGAGTATGTGTGAGTATGTGTGAGTATGTGTGAGTATGTGTGTGTGTGTGTGTGTGTGTGTGCTGTAAGAGCGAAGGCATAAAATTCAGCATTGCAACGCGTGAACGCACCTTTGCCTGTGCCTCTGTCTGACTGTTGCCCCCCCCATCCCCTCTCTCTGTCTCTGTCTGACGCACACACACACACACATTTGACGCGCTGTGTGTGTGTGTGTGTGTAGCCCTGCTGTTCCATGCTATGTCGCCTCTTGCATAGTTCCATGTCCATGTCGCTGTCGTTGGCCACGCCACGCTTCCCCATAGCAACATTCAGAGCAGAGAGAGAAAGAATCAAATGGTATGCGCAGCTAGCAAATACCCTGTACATAACACATATACCCCTTCATGACACTTAACTAAAGGGTATATTAATGGAAACTATTTACTTCTTTGGTTTGTCAAGAGAGAAGTTATAAGTAGAGGGCTGTGAGAGGAATGATGGAATGAAATGGAATGATCTATTTAATAATATATGTCATAGATATATCTATATGTCATGTGCCATCATAGATTCTCAAGAGAGATATTTATCGTATGTAAACTGTATTTCCTAATATTACTACTCTCTATTTAGGGTTTTTATTTTTAATATATTTTATCTTATTATTGGTTATTATTAATAATTAGTGTTATTTGATTTTGAAAAGAGGAATAATACGTAGTAATAGTAATAATATTAGTAATAATAATATGTAGGAGTTTATTATTGTATTATATTATTATTATTATATTAGTAATAATAATATGTTGGAGTTAATGGATAAAAGGCTAATATTTACAACAATTTATTAACATATTAACATATTGAGAAGTATTAATGTTAATTTTATATCTATATGCGTCTGTGGTATTAAATCTTTATATTAAGTTTCTATGAATTGCACATTATGTCTTCATATTATTTGCATATTGAAAAATTGTATATCTAGTATATTTAAAATGTAGACTTGTTGTATTAGAGTCAAGCAAGATTTAATATATTTATTTTAGATATGTATATTTTCTTAAAAATTTTCTGATATGTGTATTTTATCTATTGTTCTATAAAGATTTAATTAGAGATCAAATTAATATAATTTTATAATTTAATAATATAATATTTCTATTATGATATATATGTTTTCTTCAAAGAATTGATCACAATCAAATTCATAGAAAATAATAATATTTTTATTTCATATATATTTACTTTAAAAATCTCATCAGAGTCTTTTAAACTCATTTTAAATTTCTTTTCCAATGAATGCTAGACATTTCCCATATATTTATTTTGCATATATTTTCTTTAAAGATGTTATCAGAGTAAAAGTAAACTCACATTAAATTTCTCTTTTAATGCTACACATTTCCCATATATCTCTCATTAGAATCTTATAATTTCATATTGAACTTTGTTCCATTCAACATAGTTCCCACATATTCATTTCTCTTAAATGATTTCATCAGAGTCTTTAAATTTAATGTACAATTTCGTGTTCTACAAATTTCCCAACGTATCTTTTCACTCTAATATACCCGCTCTGTTCTCTTTCATGCTGGGCAGTAAAATGCGCAAAAAATTAATTGCGGCGCATAAATCAAAAGACTTTTGCTCTCACTCTCCGTCTGTGAGCGACTGGCTCTGCACTCGAAAGCGCCTCTAGCCCCACCTGCTTTGCTTTGCTTT
The DNA here is from genome assembly GCA_035047405.1 of Drosophila stalkeri. NCBI lineage: Eukaryota > Metazoa > Arthropoda > Insecta > Diptera > Drosophilidae > Drosophila > Drosophila stalkeri. Next base: position 9,434,328 of record JAWNPR010000061.1, on the reverse strand, counting down.
GCTTTGCTCCAACTCCCCTACACACGCACACAGAAACTCATGCACAGACATGACATTTGGCATCTACCAGCGCACTTGTTACTATTTTTGTTTTGGGCCATCATGCAGCATGCATGATTTCGCATGATTTCGCATCCAGAAACTGCAAAGTTTGCCTCGCATATTGTTTACTTTCCGTCTTTGGCGGCATCAAGGCCACATTTGATGGGGCCCTTGCACGCCAACACATTGGCCCCGCTAGGTGCTGTTGACCGAATTGTCGAGTGTTGCCAATAATGATTGCACACAATACACATTAAGAAAGATAGCGACATATGGAGAGAGAGAGAGAGAGAGAGAGAGAGAGAGAGAGAGAGAGAGAGAGAGAGAGAGAGAGAGAGAGAGAGAGAGAGAGAGAGAGAGAGAGAGAGAGAGAGAGAGGGGCAGCGCACGTATTGATAACCGGAAGCGTTTTTGCCATGCAACAACATCGTCCCATCGGCCCTGACAGCTTCATAAACAAGACCAAAACTAAGGCTGCCTGATGAATGCGTTTTTCATGGCTGACAACTTGATAAGCGTGCTACAATTGAGCGCTAATTCAAAAGATTAAATGTGTTTCATAAGCTCAATTAGTAATAGTAACCTATTCACTAAAGTTGACTTTGTACGTCCAGAGACTGCAACAGTTGTAGCATGTGCCATGCGACTTTATGACTTATGAAAAGCTTCCAGTTAATATCGTTTCATTTAGAATGTGATAAATATCCATTTGCAGTTCGTGTTCCATAAAAATGAAGTTGGAAACATCGTTATAGTAGCAGTCAATTTCGATATAAAACATGACAGCGCCTAGCCTTTACGGCTAAGGCTGTGATTAAGCAGGCAATCAATCAGGCGGTCATTAAGTCATTAAATCAATGCCTACAAATATGTACATAATATACTAAAAGTAAGAAAGTCCTTGTCGGGATTGCCAGACTGTGAGATATCTTAAGTCCTGCTGGAAACTGATATTCAAGACGATTTCGGCTTCTAATATGAATACATATATTATTTAGGGCAAATTTTTAATTCCAAAACTTTTTTTTTTAGATACAGCTTCTAAATCCAAGCAGAAAAAAAACGTTGTACCATTTATAGCAGACCTTTTGCATATTTAGGGGAAAGGGAAAAGAATCCAAAAAGAAAGCTTTTGTAGTATTTAAGTTAGGTTATAAGAAGAAAATCAAATTAGCGAACATTATCGAAGGTTTATCGAATATTAATCGAATAATTATCAAATATTATATATAATTTATTAAAGAATATCTTTAATCAATTTGTGAATGTAATGGATAATCATCTAATATTAAGGGGCTAGAATAGTTTATTATTAATAAACTATAAAATAATGTTTAACGTTTTAAAATTATCGATGATTATCGATTGTAAGAAAATGAAAAGAGCTATCGGCACTATATTATAGATAATCATCTAATATTAATAGTCGAATATTAGCAGGCTATTATCGATTATCTTAAATAAATTCTAAAATATTATCTAACATTTTAACATTATCGATTATTATGAATAGTAAGAAAATGAAAAGAGTTATCGACACAGTGTTTGGTATAGTTGGTATAGTCCATTTCAAGTCTATTGCGTTTTAAATTTAAGAGCTCCTGATGTTCATACGGGCAGGTATGCGAATAGATACGACTAGATGGATTCAGCTCGATCTTCTTCTTCTTCCTTTAGTCTGTTATATATATTTTTCCTAAGTCTTTGAACTCGCATTTTATTTATAAAATACAGTTAATGAAGAAATTTAGGCAGATTTCACCTAAATAAGTAAAAATACTTATCAAATAAATATTATAGATATATATATATATATTTCATATATCTATAGAACTCTCTCTAACATTTCCAATAATTAACCGTTAACTCTCACTCTAACCGTTCGAGTATTTTTACCATTTTCTATGCCAGCAAGTGAGAAACTGTACTTTTACTAGAGTTAACAAAAAAAAATTGCAAACTCTAAGGTTAGAAAACACAACTTTCTCAGGCATGCAGATTTTCCAGCTACTTCATGATGCTGGAATTTCCCTTCCGTTTGGCCCTTTTTGTTGCACTCATAAACTAGAAATTTAAATGCATTCATTATTTATGACAATAATTCTTTGTTTTTTGTTTTTTTTTTTTTGCTGTATTTGTGTAGCTGTTGCCAAGGCCGTTGCACAATTGTTGTCGGGCTCTGACAAACAAATGTCCAAGCGGCAGACAGAGGCTGGGAGCGCCGTATCACGCATACGTCATGGGTGCCGGCTATAAAAAGTAACCATGCATAAAATACACACGTCAAAGCCAAAGAGGAAGCAAAAAAAAAAAAAAGCTGAGAAAACAAAAAAAAATGCTCGTAAATAATGCACAAGCGATTTATCAGCAAGACAGTTGCATTTGCCAGTTGCCCGTTGCAGTTGCAGTTGCAGTTGCAGCAGCCATCAGCTGTTGCAGCCAACACCCTCGACCCTCGACCCTCGACCCACAACGACCCACGGCACTGAGTGCATAGCTCTCAAGAGCCCGCGACTTTTCAAATGGCAATTTGGCAATAGTTTTACAATTTGCTGTCAGCGATGGCAAAAAATAAAAAATAAATAAAATAAAACTCAAATCCAAAATCCAAATCCAAGCAGAACCCACATGAAACTGGTCTCACTCTGAGGTTTCTTTTACTCTTTTTTGTTTTCGAGTTTTTGAGTTTTTGGAGCTTTTGTGGGTTTTACTATGTGGCTTGGGCTTGGGTCTGTGTCTGGGTCTCGGGTTTTAGCCCACGCTCGCCGACAGTTTGTTTAGCCCCGTTAAGCCTCACACTAATTACACTTGCGCTTTTTACAAATCCAAACACACATACACACACACACACTCATACACTCGCGTAACATTTTTCTTAGTCTGGCCAAAAAGAAAAAAAAAAAAACACGTTAAATGCAAAAAAGTCAAGTAGAATGAGCTACAACTCGAACATATTTTCATTTTCATGGTCAAAATGACAGTCAGCCGGGTTGGGTTGCTATTTTTGTTGTTGCTGTTGTTGTTGTTGTTGTTGTTGTTGTTGTTGTTGTTGTTACTGTAGCTTTTTGGGTTTACGGCAGCGACAAATATGCAAATACCTCGACTGCAATTTCCCTTCATTTTTTTTTTGTTTTTTTTTTTTTTTTGTCGTAGCTGGCATTTCACTTTTTCCGTTTCCGCTTTTCTTTTTGGCTGCGAAGCACGCAAATCTTGATTTAATTTCCGACTATTAAGCTTAAATGGCAGCCAGCCAAAAATATTTGCGGCTTTCATGCATAGCAAAAGGATTTGTGCTTTAGCATGACTTAAAGCTCATTAGTCCGCATGAATGTGGAAACTTTGTGGGGCAGCTGCTTCAGTGTTATTAGCAAACGGCTAAATAGTTTTACAAACTATGCAATTTATCATCAAACGTTCTTCTGCCCTGTTGCCGAACTTCACAAGTGCTGTGACAGTGTTGGTAAAAAAGCTTTTGACTTGACTTGAAGCTCATTAGCAGTTGGAAGTTTTTTTTTTTATACCCTTCACCTATTGAAAATTGGAAATGTGGGTATATCTGGGTTTTGTTGAATGTATAACAGACAGAAGGATGCGCTTCCGACCCCATAAAATGTATGTATATTCTTGATCAGGGCGACGAGCTGAGTCGATATAGCCATGTCCGTCTGTTCGTATGTTCGAACGCGTCGATTTTAGAAGATACAAGAGTTAGATATAAGAGTTTTTTGTTTAATTAAGCTGGAGAGCTATGTGAGTCTAAAATTTGTGTCAAGTTGTCGAATTTTACAAAAGCTGCTGCAGTGTTGGTAAACCTCATAAACCATAAACCAAGTCAGAACTTGCAAAAATATCTGTCGGTCATTTCTCAATGTCTACAAGTAAGAGTCTTTCACTTACACTTTGATCATACGTTCTTCAACGAGCTCGTTCGTGATCGCCGAACGTTTGATTAAGTTTCACAAAGCTTAAAGTCTTTTCGTGTATGTATTATTATGTGAACGAGGATTGTGCTCGTTAAACACATCAATAGCGTGCATGTGTATGTGAATGTGAAGCTCGTTTGCATAGGCTCTCTGAACTTTATACTCACTTACTGACTCTCATTGGGCGTACATCAATCGTATCGCTCCCTAAACGATCTTCGTTAAAAGAGCATCACACGAATAGTTCAACGCAAGCCGCTCAACCGAAAACTAAAACGCAAAGAACCGCAGGCTTTTGCTCAGAGCGAAGGCGAGATCGTTTGATCTCGGGAGCAAAGCGAACCGAACCGAGTTCTTTGTTAGCTATGCCTACATATACTTTTGACATGGTACTTCCATTCATATATATTTTATGCAATGCCTTATCTGAAAGTTATTTCAGGCAGAACTTTACAAGCTAAAGAGCTGGCCTTAAAGCTCAATAGAAATAATTTATCAAATTTTCAGTTTCGCTCAAGCTATAATTAGTAATATTATATAATTCGTAATAAATTTATGCCATGTTGTCAAATTTCAATATAGACATTGTTGTGTTCTTCATATAATATTTACTATTTATAAAATGCCTTAAATATATTTTAAAAAATTCTATTACAACATTTCATTGTAATCAATTTATTTTTTATTTTATTTCTATATGTATATTATATGATTATACTTTTTCCTTTAAATGTTTAAATATTTATTTAAATTTAATTTATATTATTTATATAACTTATTTATAGACTTATCTAACTTATCTCTTAAACTCTAATTGGATGCCCTGTTGCCAAACTTCAGTAAAGAGTTTTAACAGCTATTACTCTGTAAATAATTTGTCGGCTTTAGCATGTTTTTTATTGATTGACTTGCTGCAAGCTGTTAAGCTTTTAACACTTTGCCACTTAACATTGTTTGCCCAAATGCAGTTCGTTGCTAAAATTTCCCTCGACTCTGTCATATGAACTCTCTAAACTTCAGACGCTCATTCATTATATTTAAAGAGCTCATTCTCCGCTGCACACAGCTGCTCTTTTATAGAGTTATGTGAAATTTATAGCTGCGACGTTGCTGAACTTCACTGAAACTTTTTGTTGTCATTTGGCAACCCTGTAAAAGTTGAGTATAGTTTAGTTTAAAACAATGTGCTCACTTTTACAGCAGCTTAGTTAGTTAGTAGCTATCAGTGTTTAGTTTAGTGATGTACGTTATTCAATAAAATAAGACTCTATGCTGACATTGTTGCCAAACTTCATTGGGACACATCTGGCTGTCCGTCAGAGTTTATGAGCCACCTGCGTATTAGGCCCTATAACTATCAACCAGATAACGCTTTGCACACACACACACACACACCCACATATACGCACACTATTAGTTATTTATATAAACTTTGCACCGGTCAAGTGACATTGGTTTCAGCCGCTTGGCCGCCTCTCTGGTGTGACAAATGAATTTGGGTCAAAAGTTGTGAAAATTAAAACACAAAAAAGGATCCCAACTCAATCGAAGGCGCCAGAGCGTACTCGAACTTGAACTCTATGTGGCACCCACACACACACACACACACATGATGATGATGATGCCACAAACAGTTCGCACGTCTCGGATCTAGAAAAGTTGTCTCGAACTCAGCTTTCGAGCATTTGGCAAAGTTGGTATCACGGGAAAAAGGGCTAGCTGACCGTCGATTCGCAACGCTTTGCGGACTTCAAATGACATTCAACTGGTCTGTCGAATTGCAATTTTATTTCCGTTTCCGCATCGACGTGCCACATATGCCGCACGTAGTCGCCATGGTTTTCTGTACACAGCCATTCAATTGAACGTTCATTTCAAATACCCTCTCCAAAATGGGCTCATAGTGAAAAGTCGAATTCAGTTATGTTTGGGGTAAGGCAAAGATTTTGTTGACCCTCCAATGTTTATAGATTTCTGATCAGTTTAGTGATATAGACTTTAATAGTCATAGCTAAAGTTTCTTTCAATCATGTATAGCTTAGGGTGTTTTCTAAAATCCATAAAGGATACATAATTCTAAATAAATTCTAAATCGATAAATCAATAAATTCTGAAATCGATTAGTAAATCGATTTTTATTACTTTTTGGTAAGCAAATTTATTATATAATTTAAGAAAAAATTATAAATAAAAATCAGCATATAGTCAGTAGTTAGATCTATGTATTCACAAAAATTATCGCTGAGTCTATCTCTTCTACAAACATTGATAAAAATAGTAATAAAATAAAAATAATAATGCAGATATAAACCTAATATGATTACGGCATATTTCAACTTGTTTCAATTATCGATAACTTATCCTATTCCTTATGAACATGTCTCAATTATCGATTACTTGTTTGTTTTCTCATAATTAATGCGAATCGATTAATTATATATTTCGTATTATATTCAAATTATGATTAGCTCTAACTGTTATTAAATCAATAAAAATCGATATTCTTATCATATTTTTAGCTATGAAAGTTAGAGTGAAAAGTTCGATAACTATCACTGCTTGCTTTCATAAGAGAAATATTTCTTATATCACATAAATATGATATATTTATATAACAAAAATTTGATCTCTGTTTCTCAGTTCTCTCATTTTGAGAGTATCTTCATTGTCGTTCAGTACCCTTTAGTGCCATCTTCCTAGCTTCACTCTTTTTTTAGGAGCTCATCTTCCGGCCAACCAACTAACCAGCCAACAACAACAAAAGAGGCACTAAAACGTTACAAAAGATTTACACCGCTTTTCGACACAACGAGAACAGTTCGAACCTCTACCCTTCGCTTCATACAGCAACACCCTCGGACCCAGCCGGGTCGGCGTGCTCCCCTTCCCCACTGCCGCTGCCTGGGTCCGACCATTACTTTTGCTTATGCGGGTTTGAGTAATGGATTAGATTTTTACTCACTTGTTGGGTACGCCGGCTGCTCCATCGGTTCACGTACCCACCAAGCCATTTCTTTCTTTTCCCACCCGCCTTTGATAGTGGTTTTTTATGCTCTTGCCATAGACACGGCATACTATCATAATGTTATAACACTTGTTGTTGCCGGACAAGAAGCAGAACAAAATTTGTAAGATTTTATTTCCGCACTTTAGATTTCAGATGTAAATTTTAGTTGAAAGCTTTGAAATGGCTTTCAAAGATTTGCATATAAATGATTCACCCCCAAAAAGGTTTTTTTTTACATGATTGATAACAGCTAAAGCAAAAATCTAGCAAAATCAGATCAATTTGATATTTGGTTTTGATTGCATTGCTTTTAGTATCATTTAATTTGCAGCTCTTAGTTGACTCTTTCTTATATTGATATATTATTATTTCAATATTTTTCTATTACTATTATTTACTACTTTTGTTTAAAAACTTTCTTCAAAGCGCATTCAACATTCGCTGCGATAAATCTGCTTACTCTGGTTGTCTATTGGTTAAGGATTTTATATGTATTTTTTTTTTTTTGACTTGCAATATTTGGTAACCCCTTTTTTGACCACAATGCTCCCACATTAAAGCGCATTCCTTTAGATTTTTATTGTTGCTTTGAGACAGGACAACAGAGAAAGTTGCAATTGGAGTTAGCTTCAAAGTTAGTCGAAAGAGTTTTGTGTGTTTTTATACCCTATAAGATTTTGCAATGGGCATTGATTAAATTTTGCTAATGTGTGTGAGAGAGAGAGAGGGAGAGAATCTCGCATATGGGCTTAGTTAACGAGATATCAATATATATTCTATATTCTATATTCTATATTCTATATTCTATATTCTATATTCTATATTCTATATTCTATATTCTATATTCTATATTCTATATTCTATATTCTATATTCTATATTCTATATTCTATATTCTATATTCTATATTCTATATTCTATATTCTATATTCTATATTCTATATTCTATATTCTATATTCTATATTCTATATTCTATATTCTATATTCTATATTCTATATTCTATATTCTATATTCTATATTCTATATTCTATATTCTATATTCTATATTCTATATTCTATATTCTATATTCTATATTCTATATTCTATATTCTATATTCTATATTCTATATTCTATATTCTATATTCTATATTCTATATTCTATATTCTATATTCTATTCATTCTATATTCTATATTCTATATTCTATATTCTATATTCTATATTCTATATTCTATATTCTATATTCTATATTCTATATTCTATATTCTATATTCTATATTCTATATTCTATATTCTATATTCTATATTCTATATTCTATATTCTATATTCTATATTCTATATTCTATATTCTATATTCTATATTCTATATTCTATATTCTATATTCTATATTCTATATTCTATATTCTATATTCTATATTCTATATTCTATATTCTATATTCTATATTCTATATTCTATATTCTATATTCTATATTCTATATTATATATTCTATATTCTATATTCTATATTATATATTATATATTCTATATTCTATATTCTATATTCTATGTTCTATGTTCTATGTTCTATGTTCTGTATAATTAATGTAGCAAATCCTATCTTCCTTTCTTAAAGCCTAGTATCATTCCATTCAGCAGCTCTTGCTCCAAACACTAAATGCTAATTTTAAAGGTATTTTTGTGGTACCAATTTCTGGCCGAGAATAAAATGCTACAAGTCATTATCTGTAGCATACATTCCAGGCAGCAGCAGCAACTACCTGTGGCCCGACCTCATTTTATGAACCACCCCCAGAAGGAATCTAAATCTATCTAACAGCACCACTCCCCCACCCCTTACCCCCTATGTGTTCAATGCTGTTTGTCATTTGCCGTATCAAAATCAATCGAAGCTCACAGAAAAACAACAGCAAAAAAAAAAGTGGAAAATAAAGAGGTTGGGGAAAAGGTAGCTATATGGTAAGGAAAACCTGCTCCTGCTGCTGCGAGTGCGAGTGCGACTGGGTGAGAAACCCCAAAAACCATCAAAGAAACGTTGAAATTTTATGAGCCCGCAAGGGTCACATTAAAACGCATGTTAAGGCAACAACTGAAACATCGAGAGAAACACAGCAACAACACAGCAAACATTGAATGAAAAGAAAGTAGAAAAAACATTGGATCAATCGTTTGGCTAGGTATTTTTTTTTTTTTCGATGCTCTGTGGTGGAAGGGTTTTTTTTTTTTGGTCCTTCTGTGAACATGGAACTGATAAGGTCGCACGGCTTGGTACGCAATGCCTCGACTGGCATTTTAATAGACTGGCTGACTGTTGACGGTGACAGTGTTTACAATGTGTCTGGGTTCAGGTTGTGGTTCATCTGCTGCCACCCAGCTGACAATGAGTCGTCTGCTCCAGAGTGTGGCCAAGTAGAGCGTGACAAAGAGTGCGACCACGTAGTAGCGGTAGAGATGAAGAGAGTGTGCTGCACGGGCGTTTGGTCTATTTGATTTGCTTGGGTTAAACAACAGAGCCTGACAGAGTCAAGTTAGCTCAAGTCCAAAATCAAGCTTTAAGCTGCCTTGAGTACTAACTAACCCAAAACATTGTCAGGCAAATCAAATTCACAGCTGGACAAGAATAATTAAACATGCACAAAGGAAATTCAAGTTTTTCCCCACAGATAACAATTGAATTTTGTTTTTCTTTTTTTGTGCAAAGAAAAATGGAAAGTCAATTTCATGAATCGAGTCTTAGCTGACGCATTGTGAATAAATTCGTTTGGCCTTTTACCTTTTTTTCAGCCATCCTTAGATTTTTTGTTTAGGCTTGGCCTAGCTAGGACTTAACGATGTCTGCGGGTTTTCCCCCCATATGTCACGAACCTAGCTAGTCAACATCTGGCAGAGCTTTAAATATTTCGCTCTGGCAATTCACACTTGATATGAATACTTAGACATATCATTGCCTCAGTCATAAGACCAATCAGAAGTCAACGCTGAGTGCTGCTGTTCCAAATCCTCCTCCTCCTGCTGCTGCTGCTTTTTATTTATTCGCATTTTTTTTTGCGAGTGTAAAATACTTTTCACTTTTGTTGTCGAAACGTAATCCAAGTTTTATCTATTTACATATTTATCTGCATTTTGCGGTATTCGTTGTGTTGAGTGAGGGGTTTTTTGAGGGGGTTTTAGCGGCATCTTTTTTTTTTTTTGAGGGGTGTAGCGTCCTACGTGCCGCATCTTTTGGCTGACTCTTTAACTGCTTATGGGTTAGATTTATAGTCACGGCTTTTATTTATGTCACTTTTGCCGTTGTTCTTTACTGGCGAACCATTTTTCTTGTGGCTTTAGCATACTGACTGTCTGGTTGGCTGTCCTGTGTGTCCTGGATCCTAACGTGGACGTCTTCCACCCGTTGCCTAAAATCAATTTCCTTGCCTTTTGTTTTCGCTCGTTTCAGCGCTCGTTCCGCACGATGATGAGGTAAAAGTGTTGCAAGTTTATGTTCCTTATACTTGTTCTTGTATTTTTTTTTTGTTTTTGCCGTCGAGACAACACGCAGTCGACGCTTGCCACAGCTGCCACAGAGGGTGGCTGTGGAAGGGGTGGTACTCTGGGTCTGGGTCTGTGGGGGGCAGTCCCTGGCACATTTGGCGCCCAGCCGAGCGCTGTCTTGCATATTTAAGTTTCTCGCTTTTGCTACCTCTGTCTCTGCCTCTGCCACTGCCACGTCCGGCTTTGGGGCTGCACATTTCCGTTTATTCTTGTTAGCCATACCTGGTGGCTGCTGGTGCTTCATTAGATGCTCAGCTCCTTTACAGGAGCTGCCTTGGCGCCCGTTTAGCACTATCTACGCCATATTTTCATACATTCATTTGGACGCTGCACTCATTTCCGTTCGCCACTCAATGGTCTTCCTGTTTTATGAACTCGACTCCATTCCACTTGACTCGACTCGACTCCTTTATTAATGAAGTGGCTCGAACGCCTGTCACTAATGCTATCTCTTTCCTTCCTTAGCTGAGCCAATTAGCAAAATGTATGTGTTAATATACATATTTTGTGTTAATTTCCGTTTAATTGTTTAATATGTTGTTTGCATTTTCTATTAGCAACCATCCGCTGCGCATTGTTTCAACAATTATAGCTTCATCCGTCGCACTCTCCCTCCCTCTCTCTCCCTCTCTCTCACTATCTCCATCTCTATTTCTGTCTGCTGTTGCTGTGCCCCTCTGCTAATTGCATGAAGTGTTACTCAAGTGCCTGTCAGCTTATATATTTCAAGGGGTTGAGGTCGTCGCTGGCTATCCAAGTATTCTTGAATAATACTGTTTGCCCAGCGCTTAAGGGTGAGCCACTGCCGCAAGCAGCTGAAATTAGCCGTAAAACATTCGGACAGGTGAACGAACAACTCGTTTAGTTTACCCACTGAAGTGGTCAAGCAGCTATTTAGGTCTGAATTGAACAAGCTTCAAAATATACTTGAAGATCTGTCAACTAGTGTTAAGTGGGGCTTGTCATGCAAAAAAAAAAAAAGAAAAAAAACAAGTAAGAAGGCTCTAGTCGAGACGGCTCGACTACGAGATACCCTGAACCCTGCAAAAAAATTAATATTCTTCTTCTTTACGCACGTATAGCGCGCGCTCTGCTAACCGCGCAGTTGCTGCCGACGGTTGGGGGTGGGATGGGCTGTACTTTGAACGCTTATAACTCCGTTTCTAGATGGACTATCTTCATAAAACTTTCAGAATATATTAATTGCATTCAAATTTGTCCATTTGCCAAATTACAAGTCTCTAGTATTTGAAATACGTCTTTTTCAAATTGGGGGCGAAGGGGGCGTGGCATCCAAAATCTGGCATTACAAAATCTGGGAATCCATAATATCTATCTAAATATACAATTTGAAGTCTCTAGCTAAAACGGTGTAGAAGTTATGCTCGAAAAACGTAAAAAACGTAAACGAATTTTCGATTTTTTATCGATAATTAAGGAACGGGATGAGTTATCGAAAAAACAAAATAAACTTGTACTGCGTAACTAAGATACGAGTGTTCGTGTAAAATTTCAGCTCTCTAGCTTTTGTAGTTTCCGAAATCTCGACGTTCATACGGACGGACGGACGGACGGACGGACGGACGGACAGACGGACAGGGCTATATCAACTTATTTTTTTGTGCTGATCAAGAATATATATACTTTATGGGGTCTGCGACGTCTCCTTCTGCCTGTTACATACATTTTCACAAAAACATTATACCCTGAATTCCCATTTTCAATGGGTTCAGGGTATAAAAACAAAAGGTAAGCCAAGCAAGCAGCTTGCGTAGGCAAAAGGATTACACCTTGACCATATACAGATAGATTGTTGAGTTTGCATGGGAAGTCGCTGACTAAAGAAGGTTGTTTAACTCTAGAAGGCTTAAGATTATTTTGTAGTTTGCATAGGCAGTTGGAGTTCTCTTTTCAGTTATTGAGGGAATTTTCTTTTATGGAAACAAAAAGCTTTTATAAATCGAATTAATAAACTTTTAACTTTTTTTTTTCTTGTATTACAATCAATTATTTTATTATTTATTTTTGTATTTTATTTTTAAATGTATTCAAATCAGGCCTTAAGCTTTTGAGTTTCAAAATAGAAAAGAAATTTTTTAACATGGAGTTAAAAGTATTGAAGTGTTTATGTTGTTGTTGAAGTTAGCAATACTCTTTAAAATATTGAAATATGGGAATATTTTAAAGTATAAGAGAAATTTATTTTCTCTTATCAAAGAATGCGTAGAAGTTTTTATGAGCTGGTCTACCAGCCACTATGCAGAAGGAATACTCTTTAGGCATTGGAAATTTAATTGCTTTTAGATTAAAGATTTTTTCTTCGCTTTCTATGACCGTGAAGTTGTTATATCTTCTCTATGATAAGAACATGGAAACAATCTTTACTCTAAAATATTCTCAATTCAATTTTCTTCGTTTCCTTCTGCTTCCACCAGCTCATAGAAACCCTATCATAGAGAGCATATAACAATTTCACACGCTCTATGCTAAGAAGAAATATACTTTTATCATATGAAGTGTAGAATAGTTATAGAATAGGCAGAAGAAGAGTGTGTGGAGACAGAATAAATTATTCTTATGCACATGCAATTAGGGAATATCTTTGAAACAAAAAATCTATGTAGAATGTGTCGAGGTTGAAGGAAGCAATTTGGGAATATCTTAGAAAAAGAAAAAAATTTCCTATGCTTTAAGGATTTCTTAGAAAACTCTTCTACCATTGGAAGTGAATGCATATTTTGTAGTTCATACCAAAGTCTTCATGGGCATACTACATCATCTTTATTCATAGACAACACAGATTTAGTTTAGATTTTGAAAGTGCAAAGCTTAATGATTTTTAAGAGATCAGATTAGGAAAAAGCGAGATAAATAGTTCAATAACATGAAGAGCTAAAAAAAAAAAAAATAATAATTATTAAAAAATAAATAAACAAATTTTTTTTTTAATATTCAAAAAGATTTTGATATCAAATTTATTTATTTAAATTAAATATTAATATTTTTTTTGAAAGGATAAAGAATTGATATATTAATTAAATAATCTATTGCATAACAGCTTTCCACCAGGGACCGCAAATAAGAGTTATGAATTTTTTTAAAATTAAGGCACAAAAAAAAATCCTCAGGAAGAGTGCGAAAAACAGACATAGGTTATTTTTCACGGCGAATTGGAAAAGTGGAAAGTTTCCAGTAAAGAGCAGATATGCTTAAAGACAAGCAGCTCTCAAGACTTTCTATAAACTCTTTTCACCTGCCCAAATACAGGGTATCTAACATTAAATACTTTAAAATGGGATTAAGCATGACTATTTTATTGGCTGTCCACCCAGTTCAGTTTAGGCAAAGCGCTAAGCTGCTTGGCTAGTTAATTGGCTTAGGAAATGCTGCAGCTGCCATCAGAGAGCTAATGCCCCATGTTACACTGTTTGTCGAGCATTGTGTACGCTTAACTAATTTAAATCATTTTAATGGCTCAGTCGCGCGCCCAAGCGATGTATTCGAACACTCAACTAATTCCCGCGCAACTCTTAAGCTGCATGCAAATCCCAAATGCCATAAATGTGGCGCCAAGGCTCAGCACATGAAATGCCGTCTTCTTTGGAACCTCAGATGCTTTGGCATCAACTTGACTCTGAGACAGACAATGGTAACCGCAGTTGAAGCAGCCGATGCTCTCGAACATGGCCGAAACGCAAGACGCAACTTTCAATTGTTCGCTGTTTGTTGTATGTTCGCAAGTCGTAATAGAATAAAGTTTTCCACCATGGGAATTCCAACTGTTGTTTTTCAACCACCTGCCCACGTCACGCCCCGCCCCATACAACGTCCACACCTTCCTTCCAGAACGGCCGCATGCCTCCGCATGCCCAGGTTCCCAAGGACAAAAGCATAAAAAGCAACATAGATCTCATTCGCGACGTCTTTAGCTTGTTCTGTGCGTGTAATCCACTCAGGCCCAACTCCACAGTCCCCAACTCCAAAACACCAATATCTTCTACAGTTGTACGTACATATATGACAGTTGGCTGAGCCGCCATTTTGCCTGAATTCGTAATCCCAAGTTGGCAAAAGAGAAAGACCATGTTTATTGCCTTCAGTTGAGAGCGCTGTGCGAGCAATATGAACTGTTATACATATATATATGTACATTCCGCTGCTTACTCTATATATCATTAAGATATATGTACTATTCAGCTATACAATACAATTTATATATTCAACTTAAATATACTCTTAAAAGTTCTCTGAGGAAATTACAAGAGTTTGTTAGAGTTCTTTGTATTAGTTGGAGAAAAACAAAATACTAGAGAACAAATTCTGCAATTCATACTCGTACATCTCTCAAATAATATTTAAATAATATACAGTATATTATATATTAATATGTTCAAAAATATTTAATATTGAACAAATATAATATATATCTATCTATATCTTATAATTTTGCAATTATAAATTATAATTCATTATAATAGTGAATTAATTTGTTAATTAATAAATTTTAAACTAAGAAACTTCAGCCTTAAGCCTTAATATTGAAAAATCAATGAATATACAATTTTATATTCCACAGCATATAAATTAAAATTTTATTTAACTTGTGATTTTATTTTATTTATCAATGAACAATATGAACTATAGAACAATTAGGTAAAAGTAGATTTTATATATATAATTAAAACAAATGTATGATTTATATTAAAAAATAAATAAATAAATAACAAAAATTGAAA
This sequence comes from Drosophila stalkeri, assembly GCA_035047405.1. Classification (NCBI taxonomy): domain Eukaryota; kingdom Metazoa; phylum Arthropoda; class Insecta; order Diptera; family Drosophilidae; genus Drosophila; species Drosophila stalkeri. The sequence continues at coordinate 9,419,104 of JAWNPR010000061.1, read as the reverse complement.
ACATATATCTTTTACAAATAAAAATTACATATATATATATATATATATATATATATATTAAATAGATAAAAAATGAAAGTGAAATACATATATCTTTAAAATATATGCATAAAAAAATTAAATTAAAAATAAATAAAAATTAAATACATATAAAAATATTGAAGTTATAACATAGTTATTTTTTTAATTAAAAATTTTAACTATATATAATATAATAATATATTAAAAATATATAATATAATAATGAAATATTTAATAATTACATTAAGTGTAAAAATGAAAAACAGATATGTTTTTTAAGTCGCTCAATTCTTAAAATTAAATTATTCTTATTGATGCACTCTTATAAAAATCGACTTAGGAGAGTAATAGGAATTTTCCCTGGCAGCAGCAGTAAAACCCGATCGATAGCCTCGGTTTTCAATTTCAAAGTGTTCTCATTCTGTTAATGTGTGTGATATGAATAGATGGCATTATGGGTGTGCGAGAGTGAGAGAGAGAGAGAGAGATTGCTTTAAGATGCATGCTCCTAAATATTCATATTTCACTCAATTACGAATACCGCTCCCATTGATTGATCTTGTTGATAATGTACTCAAATTCGCTTACATAGAGTATTTTTTTTTTTATTATTGCTTAACTTATTGTACTAAGTCTTTAGTTACATCAACTCATTTAACAATTGACTATTATTATATATATGTATATAATATATATATATATATATATATATATATATATATATATTTTTTTTTTTTTTTTTTTTTTTTAATATATTACAATAAATTAATGCGCTCTTGGTAAACTGATCTGAACATTACTCAGCAATTCAATCATATTATATATATTTATATATATATATATATATATATGTATATATACATAGATAATCTATATATGTATATATATATTTGTTTCACTTGTTTGAAATCCTAGACGCTTCTAATGCCCAACTGTATATATATTTTATAGCTGCATATATATGTATATGTGTGTCTCAATATGTTTGCATATATATCGCATGACAGGCATTATATCATTATAAAAAATTGACTTGACAAAGTTTCAAGGTTACAAAAAATTTCCAAGGAAAAATAAATTTGTGCAGGTTTTCTTCTATTTTTTTTTTTTTTTTGCACAAATAGAAATGAAAGTATGGCACATATAAACACACATATTTAAAAAATACATATATATATATATATATTTAAATATATATGTAAATTGATCTACATCTGTGTGTGTGTGTGTATGTGTGAGTGTGTGAGTGTGTGTGTGTGTCGCCTACTTAAGGCGCCTGCTGTCGTCTGTTGTCTGTTTATTGCTTTTATTTATTTACTGCCAGCACCTAAGCACCCCCCCCCCTTACCCACGCCCCTGTTTACCGTTATAGTCGCGTTTTTGATTTGTTATTGTTGCTGCTGCAGTTGACGCCTGGCAGCGACGGCGACGGCGGCGGTGGCGGCGGCGTCGCAGGTGTTGCGGCGTTCCATTTTGTGGTGTTTATGTCAGAAAGTGGAATTTTATGTGCGCGCTTAAAAGTATGCAAAATGTTTTTGTCATCTGCTTGCTGGGAGAAGTGTGGAGATGGATTCTGTGGACAGGCAACTGCCTGTCGTCTCGGCAATGTCATAAAACAGGCGCCCACTCAAAAGTAGGCAACTCTCTTGCGTTTTTTTTTCTTCGTCTTCTTCTTCTTCTTCTTCTGTTTTTATCTGACAAACATAAAGATTTTGGTTTTGTTTCTTCTTCTTCTTTTATGTCGCGCCGAGCTGCTTGGCCATTTAAACGACTGAGGGTGGTAATCAATATGCCAACTGTCCATTGATTGGATTTTGATTTGCTTTGGCAGGCGTTGCACGCCAGCAAAGTCAGTGATTAGGAATTGCGATTGCTATCCCCATGCCACAGTGGGGAGCGGAGTGTGTGGTGTAGCCATAAAACTAATCAAGTTTAAATGCGAGTTGAGCATCAATGTTAAGCTGCTTTAATGGCTCACCCACACACACACACACACACACAGAAATACACACATAGAGAGAGAGAGTCACTAATTAAGTAATTACTTTTCGCTCATTAAGCGCGACGCAAGAAATTCAACTTCAATTTGACTTGATGCTGATGCTCCCCAAACGCCTTGTCGTCCTGTCCATCAAGTGCGCACTTAGCAGATACAACTTACACACACACACGCACACACACGCACTCGCACACACACACTCCCACGCTCATACACACACACATATGCCAGCCAAGTTGGCAAGTTTTTGCGCATTTTATGCTGCTTTGGCTCTTTGCCGCCGTCTTGTCTTTTATGCTTCTCTCTTGCTTCTCGCTCTTGTCTACGACATCAATCGATTGAATCGACGACGCTTAAATATTAATGATAAAATGAAGCAAACGGTGGCAACTTCCCATGCCCAGAATGGTTGAGCTTCCCCCTTCCGCCACCAATAAGGTTTGCAAGCCACCCCCTGCCTGTCCACATGCTTGGCTACAGTTTAAGTAGTGGAGCCTGCAACGCATTTCATAAGCAGCATCAAAAGTTTTGCGCCGTTTTCCGAATGACTCATGCGAAACATATTTCGCTGGGGTCGGCTTTAAGTGTCAGCGAAATCTCCTACAATTTGGCAGAGACTAAGAGAGACTAAGGAGAGGGTTTTCGTACGATTTCTATAGAGCTATCTGATGGGCTGCAACTCTTTAAGTTTAAAGAGAGCATAAAAGCTTTCTTCAACTTGTAAAGAGAGTTTTATTGAACATTTACTTCTAAATGCAGTTTGATAGAGACCCAAGGAACTTCTCAAGTACGATTCATATTGAGCAAACTTACGAGCTATATTTCATGGAAGTTAGAGAGTTTTTGAGGAATGTTAAAGAGAGCTTTATGATACCTTTTTTAAATGCTAGAGAAAGCTCATGCATCATGCTTAAAAAATTGCTTATAAATGTAAACTATTCTCTCACTATATTGTATAGATATACACAATTGGAATATAGATTGACTTTACTATATAGTTTTTAACTATTCAAAACTGAACAAGTGTAATAGTTAAGTTGAGATACTACTTAAAATAAGTTCTAATGAGCTTTATATAAAGCTCTTAACTAGTCAAACATAAAAAGGTTAAAACTTAAGTTAAAGCTCAAATGGCAGCTTTTTAGTAAGATTTTAATAAGATTACATATGACTCAGCTGGTATAGATCGTGTTAAAGTTAGTATATACAAATTATGCAAAGTTTTCCATAAATTATTTCTAATGAAATAGATCACTGTAATAGAAACTCAAATGTATTGAATTGAGAATTTTAATTGTTATCACGCTAAACCTAATTGCATATTGTTTATGCTTTAAGGCTGTTTTACAAAGTTTTTCTTGAATTAATGAGCTTTCAGCTACAGTCCACACATAACCTACCTGATATACATCCTTTCAAAAGCACATTATCCAAATCAAACAAAGCTTTCTATGCAGCTTTAAGCTATATCTAGCAAAGTAATTAGTGTAAAGGAAATTAAACTAGATTGCAAAATGAAATTGGAAAACTTACAAGTAAGCTTCAGTTCATATTATTAATCTTAAATACAATTTTAAAAGTTAATACTCTCGTTAATTTAATGAGCTTTCGGCTATAGTTAAATAGGCGCAATTAACTCAATATTCAGTTAATAGCTTAATATTCTATCAACTAAATATTCATCTAATAGAAACAGCTTCATTAGCTAACAGCTTTTAAGTTCACATTAACTGAAAAATCACCTAAAAACCCACATAGCTAATATGCCCCATTGCAATTAGCGTAGCGCACAAGGCAGCCCAAATATTGCGAAAAAGTGTAAGGAAAATATCAGACTCCATAATTAACTTGCTCATAACGCGCACAAAATGACGCGCAGCCAACAAAGGACGAAAAGGACGACAAGGACAAGGACACGATCCGCGATTCGCACTGTGGCTGTGCATTTGTGTGCGCCGCATGCTGCATGCCACTGGTGTGGGCGTGGCACTTACATGGAATAATTTTTTTTTTGTTTTTTCTTTTTTTTTTTTTTTGGCAGCAGCCGCGTCAACGATTTCTCTTGTCTTTTTTTCCCACCCATTTTCCCCATTTTCTTTCAACTTATATGAGGCCGCAACAGCGAAAAGTTAGCAAAGCCGTGCACTGAAGTGCTTTAAAAAGATAAAAGCCATTTATCACGCATGTACACTCACACACACACACACACACACACATGTAGACAGTTGCCTAGACAGGTGGTGCAGGATGGATATGGAATTTAGCGAGCAGACACGCGTGCCGCAACGCATTTTCATTGAACTGAGTAATCCGTAGCATGAGATGAAAATCTATTGAAATTAAATATTAGAGCAATGCTGGAATACCCTTAACTAAGAGCAAGAGATGATCTCTGACTGCAGAAAAATAATATTAATATATAAATAGTATAAATAGCTAAATATCTTTAAAAAAAAAAATATATATATATATATATATAATATATATAAAAAAAAAAAATATGTATATATATATATATATAAATTGAGAAACATTCTATATTATACAATTATAAAAATAGATATAGTTATTACTATATAAAAAAAAATAATAATAATAATTTTAGTTTTGGAATTGAAAAATTTTATATATTGTAGCAGAATAATAACAATGAAAACATACAATTAGATATTTATATAACAAATATAAAATATTAAAAATATTCCATATTAGCAGAATAGCTACTATTCTGAAAATATACAAATAAATGTACATAAATATAAAAAAAAAAAATTAAAAAAAAATACAGAATATTATTCTAGTACATAAATTGAAAAATATTCTTTATTAGCAAAATAATAACAATGCAAATATACAAATAGACATTTATATAAAATAAATAAATTAATTAAAAAATATTTTATTACTATATATACATTGAAAAATATTTTCTATGAGCTTGAGTTCACTGTAAAAATTTTATTTTTTAGCTTTATAGTCCACTTTCTTTATTATATTTCAACTCAATATACGTTAAAATATCCACATTTCCCTCTATACATATTTTCCATATAGGTATGTGGCAAACCCAAAAGCATAGTCCACATGCTCTTCAGCCCTAATTATACACTAATCATGTCATAAGGTGTGGGCAAATGTAAAGCCAAGACGACGCATTTTGAAGGCTTAGGCTTTGCTGCCCCGCCACGCCATGCCCCGCTTCGCCCCGCCTCGTCCCATCAGCCACACGCTGCTAAGCCGCTTAGTCGATCAGCCATTGCCATTAGCCAGTGGCGCAGTGTGACCGACGCAGCTCAACCCCTAGGCCTGGCAGCCCCCCATCCATTCCAATACACTAAGCTATGCAGGCAGATAATTTTCCGGCCGCAAAGCATGCAACAGTTTTTTGTTTGGGGCTTTTGGCTTTTCAGTGCACGTAGCAAAAGTTAGCCGAGTCATAAACCAGTTTTTCAATTTGTAATGCAAACGGGCAGTCGCGGGCGCAAAAAAAAAAAAAAAAAAGGAATAAAAGTAAAAAAGAGAAAAAGGTTTGCTACTTTTTGCAAAGTGTATTGGAAACTTGGCGGACAGGTGGGGCTGGACAGGGCTGAGGCTAGAGGAAGCGACTCATGTCGTAAATAAGCAGCAGCAGCAGCCACAGATAAGAGCAGCCACTTGAGCATATGAGCGTATGTGTGTGTGTGTGCTTGCTCCTTTTTTGGCTCGCTCGTGGAGTGCAATGGTTGCCACTAAATTTTCTATGCTGCGACGTCGACGTCGGCAGCGTCAGGCATCGGTTTTTATCGCATTCGCGTGTCTGGCATGCATGCTTCACTTATGCCAATACTCGAGCACCCCCGCCCCATTTCTCTTCCTCTAACGCTCTCTCTCTCTCTCTGTCTCTTTCAATGACTCTCCTTCTCTTTTGCTCTTTCCTCCCACACGCAACAAAGCTGAAAATTGCTACTTTGTTCAGCGTGGCGTCGCCGTCGCCGTCGTCGAGCCAGAGAAATGTGGAGTACTGGGTTAATATGTCTATCACTTTTATGGCTAGTTGCCTCGGCTAAGCACATATTAATTTTGAGAGTTATTGTTGTTGCTGTTGCTGTTGGTGTTGCCACTGTTATAGTTGTTATTGTTGCCAATTATTATTGCAACTTTCGTATTTATTTTGGTGCCGATTGCGCAAGCCAAAAAGCTACAAATGTCATCATCTAGAGCTGGGCTCTAGGAAAAATATTTAGCTATAGCTATGTAAAAAGTAAGGAGTCTTTGAAAACAGCAAGAATGAAAAAAGTAAAGAAAAATAAAACATGATTTCTAGATTTATCTAGAAAAAGAAAGCAAAGCGTTATTTGTTATTTTAAATAGGATTTTTTTTTTTTTTTGCTACAATTCTAGCTTGAAAATTCAATTAAGTTTCATTAAAGCTTAAATAATTAATACATTTTTTAAAAATTACGCTTAAAATTATACCTAAGGTCTTACATACTTATATAAATATATATATGTACATATGTACATTTTAAGAGATATATTAATTAATAAATTTATAAATTTTGAATTAAATTCATTTACTGTTAAACTAGATAACTTTTAAAACGAATAACACATAATTTCTAAAAAAAAAAAATATTAAAAATAATTTCATCACAATAACTTTAAGATTATATTAGCTCTTTTAAAATCTAAAAAAATATATTCAATATTTTTTATTTCATAAACACTGATATAGCTATAAATATATACATATATATATAATTGGCAAACTCAATATTTGGTAAACGATTTGAAAGAAATATTGAAAATTAATATTTATTTTTATTTATTTAGAATTTTATCTTGGTTTTTAGATTTTATTGAATTTGCTGTTTATAATTATAATATAACAATGAATTGATGTTTCTTTATAAATATACAAATATCTGGTGATAGTCTATAAGTCTATAAGATATGCAACTATCATTAATAAATAATTTATTATTTTTTATTATTATTATTATTATTATTATTATTATTATTATTATTATTATTATTATTATTATTATTATTATTATTATTATTATTATTTGTTATTATTATTATTATTATTATTATTATTATTATTATTATTATTAGTATTATCGTTATTATTTTGGTTCTTCTTCTTTCTTCTATGTATGCTTAGCATTGGATATTTGCATTTGGAATCTGGTTGCAGTCGCCAGTTCCAGTTACGCTTCAGAGTTCAGTTTATGCTCTCGATCAATATATCGCTCTCGCTCCCTCTGTCACTCTCTCTCTCTCTCTCTTCCTCTCTCTTGCTCTTGCTCTTGCTCTGGCTCTCTTTATCTTCTGTCGCCTTGCTATGTTTGCTTCCTAGTGGAGGCCGCAACGGGTTTCGCCTTACCACTTGCCTCAGCCTCAGGGCTGCTGTTGCACTTGTTGTTAGCTATTTTATCATAGCCACAACAACAATGGCAAAAAAAAAAAAAAACCTTAACGCCTGCTGCACAGGTTGTTGTTATTGTTGCCATTGTTGCTGGTTGGCTTTTATTGGATTATGCGCTTTCTCTTTCACACATTTCCGCATGTAACGCTGCAGTAATAGCTGAGGGCAGCGCCAGTCGCGGAAAAACCAGACCGACGCGTCGGCCTCCAGCCTGTGCCTGCCCGGTGTGGAAAGCGCTGCAATAGCAACATCAAGAGAAAATCGCTGCCAAGCCGGTCCAAGCTGGACAACATGTGTGTGAAGAATAGATAGAAACGGTTAGCGGGCAGCGTGCAGCGTGCAGCGTGCAGCGTGCAGCGGGCAGCGAGGTCAGCGATTGGTAAACCATGCCTTGGAAACTGGAACTATTTCGCTCTCATTGCGAAATTACGTTTTCCCATTTTGTCTACACACTGCGGCGGTTAATTAATTTGCATTTGCTTGCTGCCAGTTTTCATTCGCATATCGATTTGATTGCCACACAGCTCAATTGCAGTTGATTGAACCTGCCACCAGTTGTGACTCAGCGGGTAGCAAATGGCTTCCTGACCGAAAAAAAAATAAGAAAATGAAACGAAACGAAAACTACAAAAACAAAAAAAAAAAACAAGAAGCAAAAATCTTAAATTCCATTTCCAATTCCTCTCCTGCTCGTCTCTCGCACGCATGCGGCAATAGCTTTGCACTTATTTTTACTCTCTTTCCAGCACGCTCTGTCGCTCTCCCACCGCTGCGCTTTCACGGCCTTTGCGCTCTCTCGCACTCTTTGCTGAGTGCGCCAATGGCTCGGGGGTACGGCTAGCATAGCCAGCATACACGACGTGGAGTTGTTGTCGTCATCGTCGTCGCCTTCAGTCACTGGCAAACTTTCAATGCGAACGCGTGTGGCATCGTCTTCGGTCTTCGGTCTTCGGTCGTCGTTCTTTGACGCTGCGGCGCCGCTCTTCTACTTAATCGCCGCGTAAACGAAGTGTGTGCTTTTAAGGTGTGTGTGTGTGTGTGTGTGTGTGTGTGCTCTACCCTCTTCAAACTGACTCCCGCGCAGGTTGTTTGTGATTCATTCAAATCAAGCGAAATTCGCCAGCCTCAAATAAATTTTAACTGCTGTTGTTGTTGTCTCTTCGTTTTTGCTCTTGTGCTGTAACCTGTAGCCTAACGGTAACGCTCAACTGCGCAGGCCGCTTAAGACACAATGCAAAAAAAAAATAAAACAGATTTTTTTTTGTTATTATTGTATTTTTCTTTCATTCGACAAATGACAAAGTGAAGAAGCAGCGCAGCAACAGCAACAGCAACAGCAACAGCAACAGCAACAACAACAACAATAATGAAGTTCAGTAAATGAAATTCGCAATTTATGTAATGTTTGTTTTATGACTGCTGTTATTGTTATTACAATTGTCTTTTCTTCATTTCATTTGGTTGTTTTTTCGTCTTCTTTTTTTTCCATCCCGCAAAGTTCAAACTAAGAGTTCAGATCAGTTAAGAAGTTGAGATAAATGTAGAATTTGGTAGTTTTGAGCATGGATATAGAGAAAGGGAGAATGAGGGTGTGGTATTTCAATGAAATGAATTGCATTTGATTATAATAGAATAATTTAGATTATTTTAATAGCAATTTTTAGGCATCACTTAGATATTTTGATAAATTTTAATTTATATTAAAGATCAGTCATATAGAAAATTGAAGACTACATAGATACTTTTTACTTAAGCTAAAGTAACAGAAATTTAAAATATCAAAGTATAATATAATATATTTATTTAAAAATATATTTATTCTTGAATATCACATTTTGTTTCCTTCAAAGTAATCCCCATATGATATTATAAACTTGTTTTCCAATCCCCAAAGCACCCTATTTTTCTGTGATCTTGTAGAACTTCTCCATGGATGTAGTTTTATGCATCAATCATAGCGTTTCGTTGTCCTTTCATGGACTTTTTCAGTTTGGGGAACTGGAAATAGTTATAGATCTTGGGAATGCGCCAACTGCGGTATCATTCATGTCTACTTTTTGGCTAATACAGATTCTTTGCTAGATTTTTTCCTTGTGGAATGTGAAAAATTAAGTGACGGAATTGAATACCAAAAAGCAATCACACATGAAATCCCACAATCGCAAATATATTTATATACATCCATATATATTTACATATACATATGCGATGTATAAATATAAATACTGCTATATAATATGATTTAAAGTATTATATTGCGATTCATTTGTTGTTTCCTTTAATCTTTGTGACTTTTTTTTAATACCCACTCGATTTATCTACGCATATAGAAAAAAAAAACGATCATTAATCATCAAATTGCGAACTAGTTCACTTATGCTTAAAGCTATAAAAAGGAACGATTTAAAATTCAATAAACTATAATTCTTTAATAAATATTTTCACACTAACCGAAGACACGCCTGCGCTGGGAAAGTGGTTTAGAGATATATACATAAAGATGAATCGGCCAAAGCAAATGAATCTTTGTCTCTGCTTAGTCATTGCAGGCACTCAGGCAGTACACACAGATATATACATATATATATGTATATATATGATTTATGTGCTCATTGAAACCGATTTATTTATCATCGAATGCGTATAGTTCCTCGCAATTAATAAAACGTTTTCGGGCGAGCCAAAAACGCGCGCAAAACGCTAGCGAAACGCGTCGTCGTCTTACAACAATCTCAATTGTTTGTTTTTTGTTTTGTTTTTCTTGTTGTTATTTTTTTTTTTTTTTTTTTTTTTTGCATTTAATGAAAAGCGCTCATCAAAGAAGCCAATTTGAAATATATGTAGAACGAAAGTTTATGCAGCTGTCTGTGTGTGTGTGTGTGTGTGTGTGTGGGCGTCTGTTGTGCATTGTGCATGAATATATATGTATATTTATTTATATACATATATATTTGTGAGTATAATAATGTCTGATTAGTTTAATTAAAGCGTATTTTCCATAGCCATTGTGCGCAGTTTGCAGCACTGCAATTCACACAGACACTCATATACATATACATATATACACTTCTATATAAATATATATAGAGAGAGAGAAAGAGCGTTACAGCTAGACGCAAAGTGCAAAGTTAAGTGTTCTTCAGTGTTGGGCGCCAAAAGGCAACTCCACCCAATACCAAAAGCATTATGACAACGACCAGCCTGGGACGACATTTTCTGGAAAAGTTCTTTCCATTTCGGTGAGTGGCATGCATGAGGCATACGAGAGTGTTGCACAAACGAAACTCTATCTGAAAATAAGCAAATACCAATGCCAAAAATAAATATGGGTCAGCCGATGCAACGGGCAACGGGCAACGGGCAACGAGCAACTGCAACAGGCAACCGGCAGCAGGCAGCCTGTTTGCTATTTTTATGTGCAAAGTGCAGGAAATTGTGGCGACAACTGAATTAACGATCGATCTTCTTCTTCTTTTTTTTTTTTTTTTTTTGCTCTCTGCTGATCCTCGACAGTAGCAGCAGGAACTGCTCTTACTTCTTTACATGAATATTTCCGTACATATAAATTTGTTTTCAGACTAAGATGCATGAGTTTTGCATGATGTGCCGGCAGCATCTTTGATCGATCATTGCCATTCACAGTTGATCTTGATTTTTTTTTTTTTTTTTGTGATCAGTTGCTTCTTTAACTAACAACAGTCAGAGCTAATGATTCTTGTAGCAAGCTGTAGTTGAATGAGTTGTTTGATTATTTGAAATGTAGGACTCATGCATGATGAGTTGAAATTAATCACGATCAATTGCTGCCTCAACTAACAACGCACAGAGTTGATGATTCTTCTAAACTGTTGAAAGCTTTAAGAGTTTTTTTTTTATTCTATATAAAGCAAGCTTACATCCACGATCAGTAATATTTCTCTCTATTAACCATGATCAGTTGCACGAAGATCAGTGTTGATTCTTAAGTTCTATGATTCTTAAATTTTGTCTTCCAGTGACGATCAGTAAGCTCTTCCTAAACTAACCGCGATCAGTTGTTTCTGTTACGATCTACGATCAAATTTGATCAGTTTTAAGTTTAATAAGCTTTTTTTTTCTAATTAGAGACGTTTGAAAACTTAGCTTCCATTTACGATCAGTAAAAATTTCCACAATTAATCACAATGATTCGCTTCCTTAATGGTATTCAGAGTTAATTCATTATCGTCATCATATTGATCGTGATAAATATTCCCTTAACTACGATCAGCTGTTTTCTTCACTAACTACGACCAGATTCGCTGATTCTTGTTTCAAGTTGAAAGTCTTAATTGTTATTTGTATTATATTTAGAGCATTGTTTCCATTCACGATCAGCAAAACATTTGCCAAACTAACCATGATCAGTTTATAGATCGTTGTCACTATTGCTAGTGAAATCATTGCACACACTCACCCAGTACACACAAATATACATATATCTGCAAGATCATTCGAGTTTTATTATCATGCTACATAGTTAGTGTAGATTCATTGATCGAGCACCTGCACGATCGTTCTAGCGCACTTCCAAAGGTGTTTAATTGAACTTAATTGGCATGATGTATGATATTTTGCTGCTGCCCTGAAGCTCGACACGATCCTTGGCAGCTCAACTCAGCTCAGTTCGATGTTCTATCTGCGTTCAGTTGCTGTTCCTGGCCATTAATGGAGCATATAATTGATGTGCTGCAACATTTGATCTTGATTGCTTTACAAGGAAACTTTTTCATTTCATAATTAAATATGATGAATGATATCTAAAGCCTCTACACACTCATTTCACACTGTTGTAGCTTAGCTACTGTAACTATGTAGTTGATAGTAAAATTGTTTTTATATGTCAGTCAATTAGTGTGTGGCAAAGTAAAAAAAATTGTAATAGCATCTGTAGTGATCTTCAAGCGAGCAGCTTACAATTTCTTTGTAGAGCACTATTTACTGAAGGAAATTGAGTTTAAAAGTCTACATAAATATTTATTACTGCTCGAAAATAATACATTTAAGAATTGATCCTCTAAGGCTTAAATCTTATTATTATCTATCTACGATCGTTTCATCTTCTCATCTCTTCATCTTCATCTTCTCATTACATTACATTAGCTACCTAATGCAGCAGCATCTGCAGTGATCTTTGCCTACATGATCATAGAAATTTTATTTTTACAATTTTTTAATAGATCAGATGTTATTGCTAAGAATTTAGCTTTGAAGCTCGACGACTATTTGTTACTGTTCTCAAATAACATAATTAAGAATTGAGCCTCTGATCTTAACTGCTCCAACTAGTCATCCACGATCGTTTTAGCTTGTCAGCTATCCATATAGATATTTGCATCAGCAACTGCCTTGATCTTTAGGCACTCTTCTCATAGAAACTTCTTTAGAGCTCAGTGATCATGAAAAATAAATGACAATAATGTTTGTCATTTTGCAGTTAGTCGTGGAACGTTGATCCACACAGTGGTGCTGCGCTGTGTGTGTCAACTCACTTGACATTTGTCATATGCAGTTAGATCAAGCGCTTGTTGGCTGCCCCAATGGAATGTGCTTTCAGTTGATCAACGCACGATGATCCTCCACCTCCACCTCCCCCGTCCCCCACACACTCACGTCCCCCACAGCCTGTTAGCAGCTGTATTTTATTTTGCTTTTGACTGTGTGGAGCGAACGGGCGCGCCAACAGCTGTTGGCGCAGCTTTGCGTGCCGTTTGGGGCTAAAATAAATAAATACTTTGCATCGATCGCTTTGACTTTGATCGAAACGGAACAGTAAAACGAAAATAATGCGGCCAAAAGGTCGCAGCTGCTGTTCCGGCCAAAAAAAAAAAAGAAAAAAATGCTTCAACAAGTCGTTATCCTTTTCATTATGTTTTTGGTCCATTCATTCATTCTGTTTCTTTTGGCTAATAAACATATTTTCTCATTTGACCAGGCTGATTATGGACCCGCCCACTAGCTGGCATTGCCCTCAATGGCAATGGGGCGGTCCAAGCTCAAACTCAAAGAGCTCAGCATTTTTATCGCTTGCTATAATTGTCTGCATAACAATAACACTTTTGACATTAACAACCAGCAGCGGCAACAGCAACAACAACAATCATTATAACAACAACAACAACAACAACAACAACTATTGTCATAATTTTGCACAATAAAAAGTGTTTTTCTTGATTAAATGGCGCAAAAAGGGGGGCAAAGTCAGTGGCAAAGGGGAGGGGGATTCAAATGGTATTGGCTGCTCTCTTTAGCGACCCATCAGAGAGGAGGAGATGCAAAAGATGGAAAACCCCAAAGCCAAAGATGAAAAACAAACTTTTTGCGCAAATCGCACTCATTTTCCATTTTCTGCTCTTAGTTTTCTCTCGCCTTTTCCTTGGCAAACGACGCCCGCTTTCTCGGTGTGAAAATACCAAAAATGGCATTGCCCATAATTTTATTGCTTTCATTTGTGCAGCGGGTGGCAGGAGGCAGCGGATGGAGCGAATGGAGCAGATGGAGCGGAGGGACTAAAGAGTGCCATTAGCGACTGGAGCGGGTTGGTGTAGGCGGGTTAAGCGGGTTAAAGGGCTGCTGCACGTAACTGTTTATGGATTGTCTTCACTTGGCAGGAGTGGAGCAGGCGTCGTAAAGTGTTTACTTGCGAACAACACGCACACAGACACACAAACACACACGCTCACTCACTCGCACACTCACACATGTGATATGTATGAGAATGCAATTGCCAGGGCTGAAAACATTTGAGCTTTAACATTTGACTTAATCTTTTGTTTAGCTGATTTTATATAGTATGTGAAACTCTCCATATCTCTCTTTCTATTTCAATTTGTATCTATGTATCTGTATCTATGTATCTGTATCTGTGTATCTGTATCTGTATCTGTATCTGTATCTGTATCTGTATCTGTATCTGTATCTGTATCTGTATCTGTATCTGTATCTGTATCTGTATCTGTATCTGTATCTGTATCTGTATCTGTATCTGTATCTGTATCTGTATCTGTATCTGTATCTGTATCTGTATCTGTATCTGTATCTGTATCTGTATCTGTATCTGTATCTGTATCTGTATCTGTATCTGTATCTGTATCTGTATCTGTATCTGTATCTGTATCTGTATCTGTATCTGTATCTGTATCTGTATCTGTATCTGTATCTGTATCTGTATCTGCATCTGCATCTGTATCTGTATCTGTATCTGTATCTGTATCTGTATCTGTATCTGTATCTGTATCTGTATATGTATCTGTATCTGTATCTATATCTGTATCTGTATCTGTATCTGTATATGTATCTGTATCTGTATATGTATCTGTATCTGTATCTGTATCTGTATCTGTATCTGTATCTGTATCTGTATCTGTATCTGTATCTGTATCTGTATCTGTATCTGTATCTGTATCTGTATCTGTATCTGTATCTGTATCTGTATCTGTATCTGTATCTGTATCTGTATCTGTATCTGTATCTGTATCTGTATCTGTATCTGTATCTGTATCTGTATCTGTATCTGTATCTGTATCTGTATCTGTATCTGTATCTGTATCTGTATCTGTATCTGTATCTGTATCTGTATCTGTATCTGTATCTGTATCTGTATATGTATCTGTATCTGTATCTATATCTGTATCTGTATCTGTATCTGTATATGTATCTGTATCTGTATCTGTATCTGTATCTGTATCTGTATCTGTATCTGTATCTGTATATGTATCTGTATCTGTATCTATATCTGTATATCTGTATCTGTATCTGTAATTTTATCCTATCTATATCTCTATCTAGTCTTAAGTTTTTCATATTATATGGATTCTTTTTTATATACATACGTAATGCCCATCCCTGGTGCATTCCTCATTTTATGTTGCCGTCGCATATTGCTGTCCATGTGCGCGCGTTTGATTGGAGAAAGTCCAAATTGTAATTGCCGTTTGCCATATTTGATAATTTCTGAGTTGCATTCGCGAGGCGCACCACAACAACAGCAACAGCAACAACTACGCGTCCATAAAAATACTCAAATCCAGATACATACCATACATACATATACGAGTACATGTATGTATATATATATATAAATTCGTAAACATACAATGTCGCAGCTGACCGGTCATAGACACCATCGTCATCATCATCATCATCATCGTCGTCATGATGCTATTTTTTTCGTGCAGAAGTTTTACATTGTTTGGCTTTAGATTGAACTTTGTGCAGGGTATATTGAACTGCATAGCCTTAATGTGACCACAACCTATACTTGAAGTCGTTTATATAAAATATAAAAATATATGTTAAATGACTCATAAGTAATTTAATATAAATTACAATTGCAATATATATATGAATGTACTTTCATATAAATAAAAAAATTATACGTTATTCAAATATATAACAAAAAATATATAATTATTATAATTCTTTATTTATATTTATTTCATAATTTTGGATAGTTAATGATTTTCTAAGTTTTCTTTTATTTACAAAGAAAGTTTTTCTACTTTATATATTTTACATTATTATATATTATATTATATTTATAAAATATAAAACTTATATTAACTGTTGCTACTTTTGATAAACAACTTAAGTATCGTTTCTACCCTATTTTGGTCTATTCTATTATTTTATTTTTCTATATAGTATATATTTTATATAAATTTTAAACTTTTTTCTGGATAGTCATTTATAGTTTTTCTTTATTTTGTTATTGTATTTTTTTTTGTCATAATTTTCTTATCTGTTATCTTATATAAATATATATTTATTTTTCGTGTAAATTTAAAGGGTATTTAAAATACATAGCTTTTGCAGCTATTGGCTAAACATTTTTTTGTTATTATATATATTTTTTATGTCAGCTATAATTATTTGTTTATTTGTTGCGCAGCTTTGCCTGCTCCTATTCCTAGCTCCTATCACTCTAGCGCGTTTTCTACCGCTCTCCTACTCTCCCGCTCTCTCTCTCTCTCTCTCTCACACACTCTTTCTGCTCCTGCTCTGCGGCAACTTTCGCTTGAAAATTTATTAATTTATCCTAGGGGAGCAATAGTTTGGCGTGTGCATAACTCCCTCCTCCCTCTCACGATCTCTCTCTCGCTCTTCTACTTTTTTTTTGCTGGCCAGACAGCAAACAGCTTCCTTCCGCCCACGCTCCCGCCGCTTCGGTCGCCACATATACGACGTATTTTTTTGTTTTTTTTTTTTTGTTTTTGTTGTTGCGTTGGCTACTTCAACTTCAAATGGCGCCGCATGCCGTTAAGATACTTTTGTATCTTTTGTTGCCGCTGCTAGCCGGAAGTGGGCATGGGCATTATTTAATTACAGGCTACAGTTGTCCTCTGCTGCTGTCCGAGTTCCGCCCTCCCAAAACAGCTGCTGACCCCAGTCCAGCCCAGCCCTGTGGGCATTCGCTGTTATTGTTGTTGTTGTTGTTGCTGTTGGGGAGTGGCGGGGGGAGCGAGCGCTTCATCGTAAAAAAAAAAATATTTTTAAGCTGTGCAAATGGGAGTTACTCGACGATGGGGCGTGTCGCCCGTCTCCCATAGAATGCCAATTTCTTGAACCCGTCAATGGCCTGTGGGAGCCACAAAACAATTTTCAAAACGTTGCCCCAAAGTTTTTAATTATTTTATTTTCTTTAATGTTATTTCTTGTTGTTTTTTTTTTTACTAGTTTAAGCGCAAATTGCAACAAATTTAATTAATGTCATTTCTTTTTTCTTTCTTCTTTTTTGTTCTTTTCCAGGTGAGTTAGTGCCTTAGTTTTCCATGCGTTCGACGCTCGTAAGTACCAAGTTTTTCCAGCTTTATCTGTATCTTTTCCTTTTTTTTTTTATGGAGATTTTTGTTTGCTTCAATTGTATCTGCGAGTGTAAGCGACATTCTGCCAATCATGTGGCATGTTGTTGTCGTGTTCTGTAAGTCGCTGACAACCAGCTGAATATCTTCGAACAACTTTATAGCCATATGAATGCAGCCGCAGCAAAACATTTCTCTGGTTAGACTATCCACCAATCCCCTTCCAGCTATTTTGCTGCATTTGACAGCTTGTTTACAGCATGGGAAAATGTGTGCTGGGCTAAACTGTCTGTCTCTTTCTCTTTCTCTGTCCGTCTGTTTGTCTGTGCCGCCCAAAAGACTTCGACTCGCTGCGATTCGTGGGTGGCTTTCAGAAGAAACCAAAGAAAACTCAAATGTACACGGAAACTGTGAAAATGTATAAAGTTTTCCAATGTTTTACACAATTTGCCTTGAGATCTTAAACCGAAATGCAGTTATTATCTGTTGGATCTGTCTTTAGACTATGGGTTCCAAAGATCGCGTATCTAGAGCAAAAAAAAAGAAGGATCATTTATCTGAAACATATCTTTAATCTATTCAAGACTTAAATATTTCCTCTGATTAGTTATCTTAGTTATTCATACTTATTTTACATTCGCTTTTATCATTTTCTCAAGTTCTATATGATTTCATCTCATGATTTCAAAATTTTTCATTGCATGCTTTTAGGCTTTTTAGGCTGCTATTGCCTTGTCTATATTTAAACAGCTGGAAAATGCATTTCATAGCGTTTTTATGAATTATTACTACGTATATTTCTTTCAGACTTGAGGTATTGCTAGGAACGTCTAGAGTTCATATTCGAAAACAGAGAAAGGACATTCTCCATAAGGGGATATCCTATTCCCTTGCCTCTATAATGATATACCTCTCTTTTTAATAAAAAAAAAAAATATTATATTCCTTTCTCTCTAATCATATAACTCTAAAAATCTATAATTTATAGAATAAGTTTATTGGAGTCCCGTATGATTTAATAAATAGAAAGAGAAAAAAATAGAATAAGAAAAAGCAAAGGCTTATTCTCCAGACTTCACGCTTCGTAGAAGATGTATTCTGCACTCTGAGTCTTACTTATGCCTTGGTAATGATAAGATTTTTTTTCAATTAGGATTCACGATATCTGCAACAAAAAAAAAATCCCAGAAATGTGAAATTTTGAATGTTTATTCACAGAATATATATGGACCAAAAATAAATACATATACATATGTATGTATATAATAAAATATCTATGTATATTTACGTCTTTTACGTCTTACATCTTTTGTAGATGTGTTAAGTTAATATAAAGTTATAATATAATATATAAAGAATAATACTAATAATTATAATAATAATTATCTAAATTGGATAGTGAAGTTACTCTCCAACAAATCTACTTGAACCAAATATAATGATTATAATCCTCAACATCAGAAAAAATGGTAATATCTTTGATTTGAAAAAAAAAAAACATGGGCCAGTCGAGCCCTGTATATACATATATACATATATGTATACTAATGACTAAATTGTCAGCAAGGTGATTGAGTTGGGATATTTTCTGTCCTTGCATAGCTTGTGTTATTTCTGCCTTGATATCATATTTTATTCCGGCAATAAAATCTAATAACTCTTTTTGAACCGTTTAACGAGTATTATGTAGTCAGTCATGCTCGATAGCCGCAGTTTTATTACTTTATTGAAAAATGGATAATTAATTGGCCCAAAAATCAGTTTTCGAGCAATAGAAGAAACGGTTTTTGTCAGTCAGCTAACAATTTCAGGCAGCAGCTGACGCCGTTTAGCCTTTGTCTAAGCAAGCAATCTGTCAGGAATGTTTTCGAGTTCGCGATGCTGTGGTTTTTTCCGGCATTCCGTTGGCCAAAACTGTTTATTGTTTATTGCGAATGTTGGAATGGCGCTTTAATAATTAATCATTCGGCCTTAAAAAGCAACCAGAAATATGCACATTATGTGGCAAGCCGAGAGGGCCAAGAGCCGAGGGCCGAGTGTCGATGTTATGCAGGATATGCGTAAGCCAAATGGACCAGAAAGCTGTTGGCTCGACCTCAAACCTCTACAAGAGCCGGCGAACCCAAACCGAAACCGATATAAATTGCATTATGGGCAAATTAATTGTTTTTACCGGAGCGATGGGGCGACATTAATGGGCCAAGCAAACGCCTGCCGCCCACCGGCCAGACGGCATACGGCCCAAGGACATTAATAAGGCCCAAAGGATGTGGTGACATTAATTGCGCAACGTTCGAGACAAAGCGAAGCAGGGGAATGAGAGAGCGAGAGTGACATGGAAAGAGGGGCGAGTGAGTGGGGCAGTCATTACATTTCCATATAAATATTTATCGCATGTGATAATGCCGCCAGGACCCGTTAGTGGGCAGTGGCAAAGCCATGTGCTGCCTTGTCAATAGTTTTTCAATTTGTGTAATATATGAGAGCGAGCGAGTAGGAGCGAGGGAGGGAGAGTGCGAGTGCGAGCATGTGAAAGGGCGAGTGTAAGCGAAACAGCAAATGAAATTGTGAGCACATGTTGTCGCCTTACAGCATACATGTGCGTGCGTGTGTGTGTGTGTGTGTGTATGCGGCGAGCTTTGCATATTTAATGAAAGGCAAAATCCCTTTGCAATGCCAAAATGGTCAAGAATTGTGAATTATAATGGCATTCGAGCAAAGCTCCTCTTTCTAAGCAGCCAACACATTAATTACTTTAATTAATAATTGTGTGGCATTAATTTTGATTTATTTCTGCCTTTAGCTTACCTGACGCTCTCCCTCTCCCTCTCCCTTTCCCACTCCCACTCCAAATGCTGACAATTTGTCAGCGTCGTCTGCTAAATAGCTAACTGCATACGCAGACAATTCCTGCGCTGGCGCTCTCTCTTGCTCTCTCTCTCTCTCGCTCTGTCTTTTATCTTATTTACGTCTCTTTTGTCGACAGCGCTGCTGAGAGTCAAAACAAAGCAACAGCTGGTCGAACGCTTGCTTGCTTGATCGGTCGAGGCCACCGCAGCAACAACAAAAATAACAATAACAACCACAAAAACAACAACAACAACAAGCATGAACAAAGGCCGCAGCAAGAACAAAACTGTAAAGCAGCTTGGCGAAGGGCTCTCCCACGTTCAACTTGCCATGACAATGTTAAATACACGCATACTAGCAGACACACATATATACATACATGTATGTGTACGCACACACACACACACACACACACACACACATAGACAGAGACAGACAGCACTGCTCACTAGCGCACACATGTTCCACTTCCTTGGCAGCCGCCTTCAGCGCCATACAACGATCATCAACAGCTCCCACTCTACCTCTCTACACGCCGTCGCTCTCGCGCTTTTGCGTCTCTGGCTGCTGTTGCTGCTGCTTCGCACGCTTCGCTAAGCTTTTTGGCCAACAGCAGCGACGTCGACTGAATTGGGCGCGTTATACACAGCCCAACAAATATTTGCGATCGCAGAAACTTAACTCGAACTGAATTAATGTTATATGAGGGATTGAATGAATGAATTTAATATAAATATAAATAAAATAATAATTTTTATTTAAAAAATAGTATTTTATTTACTATAAATACATATAAAATATAAATACGACACAATTAAATATAATACATACAAAATAGTAATTTTTAAAATTGTGAATGTATTAAAATTATAATATTAATAAATAATTTTAATTTAATGTATAATGTGCCTATTAAAAATACTACTATGCATGCATTCTATTTATATTAAATTTTAATTATTTGTTAATATTAAAAAAAGAAAATATAAATTTCAAGTATTCCATCATTTACATTATTTACAAACTGTTGCTGGACAGTGTATTACTTTAATAGGCACACACTTACACTTCTCTTTATGCATACAAGACCACACGCATACATAGATCTATGCATGCCACTGTCTGTGTGCGTGTGCGTATATCAATATGCACTTTAGGCGAGGGGCTGGGAGTGGGGGATTACGATGCTGCCGTCTGTTTTAGGCTGCGTAGAGCTTCACTTCTTCTGCACAGTGCACTGGGTCTTTTAATAGTTTTTCAGTTTTTTAATTCTTTTTTTAATTTTTTGTAATTTTTTGCTAGCATGTGTTGTAAAACGCACGCGTTAAATGCGCGTCTGCAATGCGGTTGACCAAAAACAATGCGGACGCTTTGTTTGTTGTTTTGTTATTAGACGCTTTTGTTGTTTGCTATTTGTTGATTTTGATCACACGACCTGCAATGCGTGGCAAATAGCTGTTGCAGTTGCAGTTGCAGTTGCATGCCCATACGCATATGGTACGCATACGCAATCAATGCCCAGCGATCTGCAGCTATTGAAAAACGCATGCGATTTGCGCAATTTGTTCGCATGCAGCAAAGGCAGCAGCAGTAACAGCGGCAGCGGCAGCGGCAGCGGCAGCAACAGCATGTCTAACTCCAATGTGGGCAGCGCAGTAGCTGCCAACGCAGCGACTGCGATAGCGACAGCGACGAACGCCAACGGGCAACTCGTCCACACACACACACAAATGAACGCACGCAGTCGTTCGCTCACACAGCATCAAAAGAAGCACCAACAACAAGCACACACCAATGCACACTGCCTAAGAACTTATTTAATTGTAACTAATTGTAATGCCCAAAAAGTTGGATATCTTTCTAAAGATAGTTGTTCCAATTTCATTCAAATACTTTGCTCATCTACCATACACACAAATAGTTCAGCCGTTAATGATTTCTCTTATTTGTTGATAAAACATATAATTTAATATAATGTAATGCCATCTGTTACCAAATAACTTCAATCAACAATAAATAGCGGAGAGCCCAGTGTGCATTGGAGACTAAGGTAAGCGGGTGGCAGCGCAAAAGAGCGCACGAGTACGAGCACACGAGCTTCGCTGTCGCCGTCGCAGTCGCTGCCTCTGCCGCTGCCTCTGCCACTGTCAGTGTAGTTGGCATTGGCCGGCCGCAGCCGGCTTCGGCTAGCTCAGTTGTATTTTGCGTTCCACAGGCGACGGACGAAAGTTTTTGTAAGCGCATCGTGCGGTTGGTCTTCTGTATTTTTTTTTGTTTTTGTGTTGTTATTCTTGTTATTGTAACTGTAGTGTGTGCGTGCGTGTGTTAGCGATGCCGATCAAAATTAACGTTTGTGTGCAAAGCAAACAACAAATTACAAATAAATCAAAAACAAAAAATATTAAAAAAAAAAAAAAAAACGGCAACTATAACGAAAAATTGTTACAAATTGCGCTGCGTTGAGCAAAAATTTTAATTGCCTTCTGTTTACAAACATTAAGTTTTGTTTCGGTTTCATTTATTTATTTATTTATTTTTGGTGTTTAGTTATTTTCGAGTTTTGTAATTCGTTTGACAACAATTAAATATTATATAAAATTATAATACAATAATTAACTCTGGAAATAGTCAAAGAGACTCCTCAATAAACATAATAAACATAAAAAAAAACATCAAACATCAAATAAAACAAAAAACTCAAAAAGGGAACGCAAAGCGTTCGCCGTAGCTGTTCTCGTTGCCGTTGTTATTGTTGTTGTTTTCGGTGGTTGTTGTTGCTTTTGCTGGCAACGCATTTGCGTTTTGCGCTTTGCTTATGCCGCTGGCAGCGCTGCCGCCGCCACCGCCACCGCCACCGCCGCTGCCCAAAATTTGTTTTGTTTGTGTTTTGAACGCTGAATTGAAAGTGTGTTTGCAGTGCCTGTGCCGCTATGTGTGTGTGTGTGTGTGTGTGTTACTTTTTGTTTCTCTTTCGTTTTGTTTTTCTTGCAATAAATGCAAAATTGATTGCAGCAAATAAAACTTTATATGTCTTTGAATTTGAGCATTTGAAATTGCTTTTGAAAAATGTCCAACTGGAATTATTTTTCTTTTACTTTTTGTCTCGTTTAGTTAAAATTTTTTTTTTTTGGTGCTCGACAACTAGTTTTGTTGTTGTTGATATGTGTGCAGCGGTGCGGCGCAGTGAAGCGGATCAGCGAGGAGGGGCGGCGGGGCGAGTCTCATACTGAGTCACGTTATAGTTAACCCGTTTGCAGCTCTTCGGCGGTATCTCCCCAACCAAATCAAGTTGGAACTCTGACTCAGTGGAAGAAGAGAGATATTATATATATTTTTTTGTATAGGCGCAAAAAGCGCCAGCTGCCAGATGCCCGAGATTAGCAAGTTTTGGTCAATTTTCGTTCAACTTTTTATTTTCAACAATTAACATTTGCGGCAATTGTTGAGTTTCAATGGCGAACATCATAAGATCGCCAGAGCAATTGAATGAATATGTGTGTGTGTGTGTGTGGATGCTATTTTGCGTGAGCGCTAGTGATAGTCCAATTGGCATACTTGTGGAACACAATTGTTGTGCATTCAGCTAGACGATCTCTTATTGGAAATGAATTGGAATTAAACTGAAAGTTAGATTTAAAAGTAAATAGAAGATTTCATTCTGTTACAAAATATTTTAAGATTTGTTTTATTAAATTTTACAATTATTTTAATATTAAAAGCCAATTAAATGAAATTTCTTAAATACATAAATATTTATAAATGGAATATGAATCTAATATGTTTAATGATGACCAATTGGCATACTAGTAGAAGGCATTTGTTTTGTTTGAAGCTAGAAGATCTCTTATTGGAATTAAAATTAAAGTTAGATTTAAATGCAAATAGATTTGATTAATTAAAGAATAATTAAAGAATTATTTGATTAAATATTACAACTATTAAAATATTAAATTCTTATTAAATGAAACTTCTTAAATACATAAATTTTTATGCAATATGAATCTAATCTGTTTAATGATTGTCCAATTGGCATACTAGTAGAACGCAATTGTTTTTCTTTTAGCTGCAAGATCTCTGATTAGAAATTGATATAATTGATATTGAAATAATTTATATATGCAAAAAGAAGTTGTTAATATTAAAAAAAATTAAGATTTATTTGCTTTTAATATTATAATTATAATAAAACTAAAAGCTCATTAAACGCAATTTAAATAAATATATATATATATTTTAACCTAAATCCAATATGAATCCAATTCCCAAAGCATGCCCAATAGACATTTTGGCTTAATAACTTAATTTGCTGCTCGGTAAAATAAGAATTCTGTAAAATATATTTTTATGTATATAATTAACTGTTTTTTGACTTTTACGCACAGCAGCAGCGCCACGCCCCTAAAGTGAAAGAACGACAATTAAGTAAAGTTGAAGAAAAAAAAAAAGTCTTAAGTCTTAACTACCTGAAAGTTCTTTCACTTAGTGCGTGCCACAAGATTCAAGATTCGTTTCATTTTCCCCATATCCCAATGGGCCTTGGGAAGTGTTTAGCATGTGATTAACTTTCTAAAAATAAATACCAATTCAAAGAGTGTGTGTGCGAGTGTGTGAGTGTGAAAGAAATATTCTATATAGTTTTCATATGTTTTCCCTTTTGGTTTTTCGTAATTTTTATGTCAGCTAAAATCATTAGCGAATCAATTTTACAACAAATGTGACAACGCATTAGGGCAGCGACACGCCCCCTTCCCACTGTACTGCTGATGAATCTCTCAACACTTGCAACACACACACACACACATATATATACATATATATATATATATATAGTGAAATAGGCACCGTTAAGGGGCCAGCGCCCCATCGGACCACTTGCGGTTAACGTTTATTAACTGTAAAATGAAGAGAACAGCCAAAGTCATAAGCAAATGCAGTTAGTGGCGACGCCAACAGCGATGCCAGCTGCGCCGTCGACTGCGCTTCGCTTGCTTTCGCTGCCAGTGCAAAAAGGCGCTGCAAAAGTCGCCAGCAAAACGCGCGCGCTTATAGCATAAGATACCGCAAGACTGCACAGATTTGGCGCGAAGTTACAGTCGGCTAGATACCCTCTAAAATGTTGTAGAGAATTAGCACAATCTTTATCTTGAAATGTAAATTGTTATTATTTATTATATAATTTGTGTGAATTGAGCAAATGTTAAGGAAATTAGGAAATCCATTTAAAAAAAAAATTTCATTTAGAAAAATGAGGAAATAGATAAAAAAAGTGTAATTCACAAAAAATAAAGCATTAATTAATTAATTGTTTAAAATATATATAAATTAAAGAATAAAATTTATTTAATGAATATTTTTTTAATTAAAAAAAATTTTTTAGGAAATTTTGAAATCGATTTTTTAAAGTTGTAATTTACAAAATAAAAAAAGAATTACATTTTAAATTGAAATTGTATGTTCATACAAAAAAACTTAATAAAAAAATATTAAATATTTTTTTAATTAAAAGTAAGTTTTAAATTGATTGAAAACATTGAAAATTTCCAAAAAGTTTTTTTTATGTGTTTTAAATTTAAAAATGTCACAATTAAAAAGTATAAAAGATAAACATATTTGTTGCATTGAAAATATTAAAAGTAAAAAATAATTAATATAAAATAAAATAAATATAATAAAAATAAAATATTTAGTACAAATTTTTTCATTAAAAATTTAAATATCTACAAATTTTAATTGTAAGTTTGATAACGAATTGAAGAGTAAAACTTCTCTACATAGTTGACATGATGTTTATTCAGATATTTAGTTAAATGCTAAATCCTTTAAAGTCTTAAGTAGCTTGCAAATAGTTTAGTTTAGTCAAATCCACCCGATTGCAACTTCGTCCAGGGTGTGTCAAGAGCTAAAGCGCAAGCGACTTTAGCCAAAGCTGATAATATAAATTTCTTTAATATTTTCTACATTATTTTTCTTCAGTTTTTTTAATGTATTTTTTTTTCATTTTATTTATTTTTTTTTTTTTTCAATTTGTATTGCATTGTGCGCTCGACTGAATTTCGTGGTATTTACAACTAAATGGGGGTGGGAGAGGGAGCGCGTAGATGAGGGAGGACATAACAAGAGCTTGAGCGAGCTGTTAAATGAATGACTGCTTGAATGAGTGTGTATGAATGTTTGAGTGAGCGCTTGAGTGCATTATGCAAATGCCAGTGGCAACAACAACAGCAACAACAGCAACAATATATGAAAAAAATTTTTAATTTAAAATCATATTTGTTTTAATTGAAACACAAACGAATTGATTTAAATAATTAAAAAACATATACATATGTATATTTAAATTAATTTATATTCATTTATATTAAAATGCCAGCGCTATGAAAATGCAACTGCAACACTGCAAATTTATGCACTCGGCTGCATTTTAAATAATTCACACAAAACGTCAACGAACTGTGCCCAAATTAAGAATTCAAATAATCAAATAAAAGAATTAACTTAAAACAGAGACAGAGACACAGAGAGTGACAAAGAGCGAGAGACAGACACAGAGAGAAAGAGACAGAAATTTGCATAGCTTGCAACATTTAAAGAAAAAGTTTTTTTTTTTCTTCAACTCACGTAAGTATAAAAAAAAAAACGCTTACCTAGTGAAAATTTGATGCTACCAAAACAAAATTAAAACAAAAAATGAAAAAAAAAGAAAAAGAAAATTCAAATTAAAAACAACAACAATGTATTCTTCCTCTTCTTATGTTTTGCCAACCGCACTCGAAATGAGATTCAAGAAAATTTATATTCAAATTGATGTGCTGAAAACCTTTTGGGGAAACTCGAGAAAATTTTTAATTCATACAATTGAATTTGCTATAAAAATGAAATTTGTTTATATAGAAAATAGATTTTCTAGTTTCTCAACTTAAATTAGACTGTTTTGCTTTGGGCTGTATGAGGGAAACTATATTTAGTTCAGGCGTATGCCTAGATTATAGAAAATTCGAGACTGTTGGGAAAGAAATGGGAATGGGTTTAATGAAACATATTCATGAAATAAGTACAAATATATGCGAGAAATATAAAGTTGTCTATATAAAAATTATTCGCATAAGTGCTAAATACTCTCTAGATTATATGTTGGCAATCTTTCGAGAATCGAACTATTTCTGCTAGAGACTAAAAATTTGATATTTTGGATTAAAGCTGGAAGCTTAAATTATTGGATAGTTGATATACTGCTAATCTTCTCAGTCGATGACCCAAAAATAAGTTTACACTACTTTGCGAACGTGGCAGATATACTAAATATAAAGAAATATAATGAAAACATAGAGAATACATTTAGTACATCAATAGGTTGTGGAATATATCTTATGTGAATGGATGATATATTTATATATATGTATATATATCGGGCTATACCTTTGGATTAAATAATAGAAATCATGTGGCATATTATATATTATATATAATGTAAATAATATATACATGTATACATAGATATACATTTATCTGAATCCTAAAATACATCTATTATGATTATGGTCTTTGATTCGATTATTCG
Organism: Drosophila stalkeri; assembly: GCA_035047405.1. Classification (NCBI taxonomy): domain Eukaryota; kingdom Metazoa; phylum Arthropoda; class Insecta; order Diptera; family Drosophilidae; genus Drosophila; species Drosophila stalkeri. Next base: position 9,391,448 of record JAWNPR010000061.1, on the reverse strand, counting down.
TTCTTTGAAGTTAATCTCGTTTCAATCGAAAAATTAAATATATTCAAATGATTTAGAAATTCCTTTAGCAACAAGATTAGCTAAAAATAGAATCTAATACACATATATATCTATATACATATATATAGACATAATCATAGATATACATCTAATCGAATGCTCAAGCTAAAACTATTTGCTATAACTGTAGTCTATTCATTTATTGAGCTCATGAGTCGAAAATTTTCATTCAAATTGATTTTTTCGACCCGAAAATAGCAAAACACTTTTGATTGTAGATAAGATAATTTTAGGTTTTCGCTTTTGGCCTAATCAACAATTGAGTATAAATTATATGAATTGAAAATATCTGAAGAGCATATCAACAATTCGTTTTAGCGAGCTTAATTTGAATGCAATCAGTTTTCATTCCATTTGACTTTGGCCATTTGGAGAGCATTCTCGTGTGTTGCATGCAACACATTGTGTTGCAAGTACAAAATGCCATTGGCTAGTTTTAATGGCAATACACAATTTAGATACTATATCTGTATCTGTACCCACAACTCAACTCGGGTCTAGACAGCCGCATGTGGGGTCGCCTCTTGCCACACACACACACACACACACGCACATACACACAGAGAAGGCAAAGTTGTCTACCTTATCAGTGCCTGTGCATTGTCGATAACTCAGAACTTCAAACTGAAAGGTACACGGAGAGAAAATACTGAGCATTTCAGCTTTTTAGGTGTGCTGCAATGGATTGGGAGATACTCTGCTTTAAAAAAACTTTTTTAATATAACTAAATTATATTTAGCGAACTGATATTTAAAATTTAAATAATTAAAATGTCCCATATAAAAAATTTAATAAAATGAAATTGAATTTTCTACGACTTTGAGATCTAAAAATACAAATTTAAACATTTTTGTATTAATAATATATACATATGTAAATATATATAGAGATTACATAGAAAAATGTGTATTTTTATTATAAAGTATTTATTAATATAGATATATATATATATATATATATATATATATATATATATATATATATATATATATATATATATATATATATATATACTTATAATAATTAGGAAACTTACGTAGCAAAATTTGCATCTTTAGTTTTCAAAGCATGCTAATTTTATTTACTTATCATTTTTTTTATTAAAAATATTCACAATATATATTTCAAAAATGTATTTTTAAAATATATATAATTTTTTAAAAATTTTTTTTGAAATATATATAATTAAAAAAAATTATTTATATAAAAATTTAAATTATTATATAAACTTTTTTTTAAAATATATATAGTTTTTAAAAATGTATTTTAAAAATATATATTATTTTTTAAAATTGATTTAAAAAATATTGATATATCATTTTAAAATATATATAATTAAAAAAATATATATAATGAAAAAAATATTTTTTTAAATATATATAATTTAACAAAAAAATGTTTAATATATGTATATAATTCTCACAATTATTGGTCTTTTGCTGTAATAAATAAAGGGGTTTGGCTTTTTCTTCATAGATAACTATATATATATATATATATATATATATATATATATATATGTATATATATAAATTTATATGGAATAGAATTTATTTGCAAGCAAGATGGGGTTGACAGGGGAAAAAAAATATTAATATAAAATACCAAAAGAAAATAAGAATCAATAGAAAAATTAAATGTATATGAATATATTAAAAAGTATGAATATTTACGTAAAGAAGTTAAGCTCATAAATTCAGCATTATCACTCACCTAAGCATATCGCATTTCTCTCAGTGTATACACTGTTGTGGTGCGACACACATTGGGCATGTCCAGTTTGGCCAGTGACCCGCTGACGTCGCTGCCACCTGCGAATGAATGTCGCCAAGTCGCTGGCGATAACAGCAGCGAGTCGAAAGTTTTCTTAGCCACAACACTGAGACAGAGAGAGCGAGCGAGAGAGAGAGAGAGAGAGAAAGAGTGGGGGAGAGTGTTGGGGAATGGAGAAGGAAATGAAAGATGGCAAGGCTCAATCGACAACGACAATTTGTTTGTAATTTGTTTGCCTTTAGACCAGTCAGTGCCTCCCTCCCCCCCAACCCCGAAAGCACATGCCGCCAATGCCCTGTGCATGTTTATCTATGTACGATGTACCGAATTGTATCTAGCTACACAAATCGCTTAGCAAACAATGAGTCCGGGAGCGCACCAAAAGTCAAATGAAATCGTTCGCCGCGGGCGCAAATAGCAAACAACAAACAACACGCCACGTTGACTGAGACTGAGACTGCGACAGCAGCAGCAGCAGCAGCAGCAGCAATACAAATTGCCAGCAAATGCAATCCAAATAGGTGACCCCATCTCTTTACTCCCGCTCTGTTGAACAGTTCGTAGTTCCCTCACCCTCTCCCTCTCTCTCTCTCTTTCTCTGTTTTTCTCTCAGAAAGTTTTATCAGCCGCAGGCAACGTTGACTTTCATTTTCGTTATTTCCCAGCGCTTCGCTGCACCTGCCTTATCAATGGCCCGCCTCCCGTCTACCGCCTACCGCCTACCGCCTCTCCTTCGCCACAGCACAGCCCCTTCATCATCATCATCATCATCTTCATGTGGCTCACACAACTCTCCGCAACCCACTCGAACCTATTTGGTAACCGATTTGGTGGCGCGTTCGCGATTACAAAACTTTTTGGCCTGTGTTGTGGCTCAACGCGATGTCAATTGCGTCGTTTATCATCGCAGCTAGAGCAAGACAGATAGAGAATAAGATACAAACAGAGCAAGAGTGAAATGGAGAGATGGTGAGAAGCGGAAGGGGAAGGTAATGGAGGGATTGAAAAGCTGTCAATTTACTTAAATGTTTTTTTCGATTGAAGCTTGAAATACGAGTAACATGTGAAATTTATTGACCCATTGATTGTGTTGCAACAAATTGCGGCAACGAATTGATGGTAACAAAAAAAAAAAAAACATTTACACTATAATTAATTGATAAAAGGAGAAAGAAACATTGAAATAATTGACAAGTAAATGTGTAAATGCATCGACTGGATTGTTAATTTATATATAATAATTATAGTGAGAAATGTTTATATAAATTTAAATGAATATGATAATGTTGATGATGATACAGATGAAGAGCATGATATCTGTAATGATCATAATGATGACAATTGCAATGACAAAGATAAGGACAAGGACCAGCATAATGAAATGGAAAATAAAATTGAAAATAATGATGACAATGATAATGATAGTAGCAATAACAATGACAATGACAATGATATTAGCAATGAAAATGACAAAATGACAATGACAAAATGACAATGACAATGATTATGATATTAGCAATGACAATGACAAAATGACAATATAATGACAATGACAACAAACAATAAAAATATAAAAGAATAAAAATAATAATGATAATTATAATGATACCGATACATTTATTGATAATAATTGAACAATGATAATGACAAAAGTATAAATAATTGATAATAATAATAATAATAATTGATAATTATAATGGCAATGACAAAAAAAGTATTAGCAATTATGATACTGCTTATGATTTATTAATGTTTTTTTAATTATTAAATTAAAATAACAATAATAAACAATGATAATAACAATAAGAACCGAAACACTAAAGTCAACTAATGCAACTTATATATATATATATATATTATATCACAGTAACTGAAACTCCTAAACACTTGATGCAAAACTAGTTAAAGTTTTATTGCTCGCACTTAAAAAAAAAAAATGTGAAACTAATTTGATTTTATGAGAATGTTGCCAAGTCTTGTGTCAAGTACGACCAGAATTTGAGTCCAAAATTCAGCAGACGTCTCGGCATTCTACGGCAATATGGCAACGCTCTGGCAGCGACGGCGGCAGATGAGACGAAGACAAAGCTGATTCTCAATTTTTAGCAGCACTTCCGCTCACAAAATTTGCGTGTTCTTTTTTTTTTTTTGTTTGTGCTTAAATTCTTGAGACGTTGACGACGACGACGACGTTGATGATGATGAGGCAGCTCAATTGTGGTTGCCAGGGGGGCCACGGAATGGTGGCATGGGGCATGGCGGCAGAGCGAAGCGTCGCGACGTTCTTTCATATTTGAACGGGCAGACAGAAAACTGATTGAGCTTCAAGTTCGCTGTCGTTGGCAACATTTAATCAAGCCGCGAAACCAAATGGAAGACGCCGCCTACAAGCGTTGCACGGGCAGAGAGTGTTAAGGGGTAGGGGAGTTGAGGGGGAGTTTGTTATTGGAAAACAAAGCAAACTTCTTGTTGCGATGCTAATGATAGTTTTTGTAGACTGTGCGTGCGTGCGCCTGTATCTGTGAGATACAAAGATACGCAGATACACAAGACTCTCACAATCTGGGTAAAAGCTGAAAGATTTATCGAGACGGCAGCGCGTTGGCTTTGCTTTTTGTTAGTTTTTGGCGTTGGCGTTCTGCTCTCAAAGGAATCACAACAGCAATAGTAACAACAACAACAATAGTAACAACAACAACAACAATGCACCTGCAGCCTGCAGATGTTGGTGCTTAGCTTGCTTTTGGCCCTGACAGCGCATGGCCGCGCCCACGCCAACAGGTGTCTATATATAGCCATAGCTTACATATATATATATATATATATATATATATATATCTATATATCTATACATCTATGTAGACATAGATTTATGCACATATACATATATACAAATATATTATATACGTATATGTATATATATATATATATATATACATATATATATGTAACTGACTGGTTTGCTATTGACTGCGGCGATCATAGGCCACTCGCTGTCGCTGTCGCTGTTGCTGTTGTTGTTGTTGCTGCCTCAGTCTTGTAGCATGAGCCAGGTGAGCGTGGAATGTCTAGTAGTGGGTCGATCGCTGGGCATGCGGATATGTGTGAAGAATTTCTTCGTTCAGTGTTTGGCGCCGAAAGGAGCGCAAAAGTGGGTGGCAAAATGGGTGTGTTGCTAATGTATATATATATATATATATATATATATATATATATATATATAGATATATATATGAAGATGTGCGATGTATATATATATATATAAAGGTATATATAAAATAAGTTGTAGTTGCAAACGAGCTGTAAATGTTGAACAACATTTTATATTTAAACGCAATATTTTGAAAATAATTTGAAACGAATATTTAGATTAACTTATTTTTCTTGATATTCTTTATTTATTATTGTTTTTTTTTTTAATAACTCTATAATTACTCTTGTAATTATTTTTAATATCTCTATTTAATTAATATCTCTATAATTAACATAAAATAAAGTAATTTAAATAACATTTAAAATACGTTTTATCTTGTTTTTTTTTAATAAATTAAAAAAAAATTGTTTTTATTGATTTTTATTATTATTTTAAACTTTTTTTTGTAATATTTTTTCCAATTGATTTTATTATTTTTAAACTTTTTTTTCAAACTGATTTTATTATTATTTTTAAACAAATTTTTCAAATTGATTTTATTATTATTTTTATTTTTTTTTTAGTTTTTGTTAATTAATTATGTTTCAAAAATTATTGTCTATTAATTTTTGCTTACGGCTTTTAGTTTTTTTTAATATTTTGTTTTTATTAATTTTTTAATACATTTTTTTTTATTAAAATTTTAAAATTTTATTTATTTTTTTTTTCAAATTTATTTGTTTTTTTTTTTGTTTTTTTTTTATTTATATAATGGATATATTATCATAATATTTTTATTTTATTTTTTATTTTTTATAAATCTATTTTTATTTATAAAACTTATATTTAGTATATTTTTCGAAAAGTTTATTTTTAATAGTATTATTATTATTTTTATTTTATTTTTGTATTATTATTTGTTTATTGCATTTGCTTTAACAAGCTTGGAAGAAACAATTCTTTTTAAAACTCAATTGCTAATGAAAATTATAGTGGAGAATAAAGAAACTATTTAGTCGAGCTGTACTATTTTCATGAACACAACTGTATATGTCAATACGTCCATGTATATTTATATGCTTAGGTATACGTCTCTACATAGTAAGTGTGTGTGTGTATAGGCATTTCGTGGCATGCAAATAGTTGCACGATCAACAACGTGGCAAGCCCAGCCAAGCGTTGGCTGCTGCGCCAAGCCCACAGCAGCATGTCGCCTCCAAGTGGGCTGTACAGGCAGCCAATGGGCGTTGAAGTTGTTTAAGAAAAATTTGTAGATGAGTCGTATGACTGGATAAATGGATTTCGGATTTCATGTGGCAACGATGTGGCGGATGCTCAGCTTGTGGGCAGCAAGAGAAGGCTGCTTGAAACTCGCTGAATATTATATTATAGAAAGATGTTTCAGTGAAGACCCAAAAGTGGTCTAAAGCCTTTGATAGGTTTGGCTGTAAAGTTAAGGAAAATATTTATCTTTTTAAATGTTAACTGAATACTAGGACAGTTTTATATTGTTTCAGTTTTACATCTTTTATGTTTACTGTACTAATAGGCTTAAGCTAAATGGCTGTCAAGCAACATTCTCTCCAACTCTGAACAACTTGAATCCGGGTTCAAACTACTTTTTTAATAAACGAAGCCGTGGGCTAAGGTTTGTCGGCGCTATTAAAAAAGTTATTCAATTATATATATATATATATGAATAATCATAATGATAGTAATAGTAATGATATTGCTAATGATAATAATAAAATAAATTGAATTATGTACATTTAAGAAAATATCATATTTAATATATTTTAATCTACATGAAACGGAAATATCTTTGTTAATAGATGTTAGTCACACAATTTCTTAGAGATATAAGATCATCTATAAATACAGCAGAGTTCGGTTATAAAGACTCCGCTTATGGCATTAGTAGAGTTATGGCGACAATAATTCTGGTCTCCATACCCATTTATATGGTTATTGCGTCTTCCGGATATAACGACGATTTCTTGAGCATTGTTATGTCAAAATACTACTGTATTTATAATATACATACACATGTATATTAAAACTGTTATTTGATCTGAGCTAAGATATATTTTAGATATATATATTATATCATTATATACATATATAATATGTATCTAATTTAATAAATGATCTGATTTAATATATATACATCTGAGTACATCTAACTATAGTATAGTATAAACATCTATCATATCTATTTATAGTATATCTATCTATCTAACTATGTATCTATTATGAACTAAGATATAGATATGGGATAGATAAAAGATCTATAAGATATTCACATTGGAGTTTTGTATTATTTGTAGATCTAAGGTCTAAGCATTTGTTTTAAAGATATATACAGAGTATTTTAGATTATTACAAATATAATATAAAATACTGCTAAATTCATTTGAATACCCTCCACACTTCTCGTGCGCCATCCTAATCGCAGATATTAAGAGATAACTCTAAAAAAAAAACAATTCTCAAAAACAATTTACGATATTTTCTGTTCATTTGGAAAATGTTAATTGTTAGGTAATTGTTTGAATTGCATTGAAGTCGTTTAACGCTTATATTATTATTTGGTTTCTGTTGCTATTTCTTCTACTCTCTTGACATTCAGTGGAACAGCATTAGGGTGGCCTAATGCGTGTGGGCGTGGCACTGTTAGACAGTGGGCGCTCGATTAACAGCCGCAATGGCCGCATAAAAATGCAAAATAAATATAAAAATTGATTATGTCGCGGGCTGCTTGCCGGAAAGGAAAACTGTGAAAGAAAAGCTACAAAGAAAAACAAAATAGAAATGTCAACGAGCGTGAAAGTGATGCGTGAAGGGCTGAGGGCTGATGGCTATAGCGTTTGGTGGAGTGGGGAGGAGGGGGGCGTGTCAGCTGCGGGCTGTGCCGGCAATCAAAGTTGAAAATTAGGCAATAAAATTAAACGAACAGCAACGAAACGAGGCACAAGGCAAGCGGCAAGCAGGCGTAAAAGGAAAGCGAAAAGAAATGGAAAACAAAAAAATACGTGAAGCATGGGAGAGGGGGCGTGTGGAGGGTGGGACTGCGGGGCGTTGTGTTAACCTTTTGCCATACAATAAACACAAATAAAAGTGCGAGTCGAGTCGAATGGAGTCCGAATGGAGCCGAAAAGCGGAAAAGAAATTGCCGCAAATGGTGGCAACATTGACAGGCCAGCCCATATGGGGCAACAACAACTGTGGCTGCCACACACACACACACATACATTGTTGCCACACTTCAGCAGGAATTAAATGGAGTCTCTGTCACTCTCCCTTCTCCCTATCTCCTTCCCTCTCTCTCTCTCTCTCTCTCTCTCTCCCTCTCTGTGGCAGTCGAGTGTATTATGCAGCCATGAATTATGCCGCCAAGCGAAACAAAATCCCATTTGGGTCATTACAGCGATTGATTTGCCTCAACGTGCTGCTTGCCTTACCAGGGCTTAGCTTCGCCTGCTCTGGCCTGGCCTCGCTTGGCCATCCAGTTGGCATTCAAGTAACCTGGCAACAGTTGGTTTTGGCCATAGCGTTTCATGTGAAAGTCGCGTGCGATGCCAACTTAATACAACAATGTGGCCCAAAGAGCTATGATATAAACAATGTTTATGTTTCAAGTGCTGTGCGTGTGTGCATGTATGTGTGACTTAAAGTATACTCGACTAAGAATAGTTAACCTAAAACTTAATTCAATTAATCAAATTTGGCAGCATTTTATTGCTGTAGGCTTTAAAGAGCAGTGTTGTAAAACTCGTATGAAAACATGCACGGATAATACATATTATATGCTAGCAATATTATACCTTTTCTTATATATTTTTAAACAATCTACATCGATCTACTATTGCTCAATAATCTAGTTCTAGCTAGCTTTCATTCATTGCGTTGTAAAACTCTCTTGCTAAAGCAATAATATTTGACAATTTTCTATATATTACTAGACTAATCTAATCTAGCTAGACTCTGTTCATTGTGAAAGTAAAGTGTTGTAAAAGTCGTCATAAAACATGTTATATATATCATATACTAACACATTATGGCAGCTAAACTAATCTAATGTTTCTAGAGTATGTACATTGTCAAGGCCGGTGCTATACAACTTTTTTGCTACAATTGTTGTATGCAATTTTAATTAATGTAAATTATAAACAGTGTTGCAAAGCGTTAAAGGCATTGCTAGATATAAGAAATCCAATCCATCTAAATATTAAGCCATAAAGCTACAATTGAAATCAATGCCAGAGTGAAAACTTCTTGTACAAGTTAAGCCTTAAAATAAGACCACAATTTTTACACTACATCAAAATATAGTTTGTAAAACGTTTTCTACAAATAGAGCTAAGCCTTCTTTAGGTTTATCTTCCAATTATTGTATTTCGACTAGAAATCTCCATCTAAATGTTAAGCCATAAAGCTGAAATTGAAATCAAAGAGTTAAACATTGCGATATCAAATCGATGCCACACTGGAAACTCCATCTAATAGTTAAGTCTTGAGATTAGACTACCTTTCTTATACTAGAGCTCAGCATAGTGTTGTGAAAGGTTTTCTAAAAATCGAAATAAGACCAGCTTAGCTTTGCTTAGGAATTTTTGCATTTCGTCTAGAAGGTACACAGCCTTGAATTAAATTTCAAATTCTTCTTGTACTAGAGTTTTGCAGTGTTGTGAAACGTTTTTTAAAATTAAAACTTATGCTCTGTTTAACTTTCTATCTAATTATCTATTAATTATTGCATTTCATCTGTAAACCTTTCACTTAACATTAACATTTCAGTGTTGTAAAGCGCAACAAACACTCTATATATAGATATATATATATTTATCGATATCTCTTGCTGTGTTTAACTTGCAGCAGCCACAATTCTCAATCTTAAAGTTTATCCAAGTAGCTTTAATTAGATTTTCAACAGTTGCAGCTGCCTGTTTATTTACCAGTGTTGTGCAATGGCGTCAAAACTCGTTAAAACTTTGTCAACTTTAGCCAGCGAAATAGAATCAACTCAATCGAAAAATAGGCGTTCAACGATGCATTAAAGCTTCTTCAGCTTCATCATCAGCATCATCATTATCATCAGCATCTTTTATTCATTTGGTATTTCGCATTGGGTCGCACAGCACGCTTCAGCCATTAACCACGCCCACAAATCCTTCGCTGTGCTCTAAATGACCACAAAAGCTGCAAGCGGCTGCAAGTTTTGCTGCGCTCCAGTTTTGGCATTTGCAAATTGCAAGTGGAGAAGAGGAGGCTCGCGCCTCATAATCAGCTAAATGCATCATTACGGCTGCTGCTGCTGCTGCTGCTGCTGCAGGGCGATTGGGGGGCGTGGGCGTGGGCGTTGCTTTGTGGCATAGAGAGAAATTTTGTTGCACATGCCACACGCTGCTCATTAAATTTCCGCTCTCTTTGCAAAATGAAGTGGCTGACGTCGACGTCGCTGCCTCTGTCGCTGTCGCTGACGCTGTTGACGGCGACTGCTACGCCGAAGGCAACTGCATTGGTTATGCTCTGCAAACTCATAAAATAACTGTAATTGTCGTAGTTTTTGCTTTGCGGCGCTGTTGCCGCACTTCGCTTGGCCAGGCATCCATCAGGAGCTGCTGCTGCGGCTTCGGCTGTGACTCCTCGGCTTTTACTTGTTGCCAGTCACGTTTTAATCTCGTTCTTCTTGTTGTTGTTGGCAGCTATCGCAAAAATCTTTGCAAGCTTTTTTTTCTGTTTTCTGCAGACACAGCCAAGTGGATGACAAAGACAAAGCAGTAGAGCAAAAGAGATAGAGAGAGAGAGAGAGAAGGTCTGTGCTATGTGCTATGTGCGAGCGAGTTAGCGACAATCAAAACTCCAGTGGCTATAGCCACTGGCAGCACCTGTTCCGCTGCCATCCATTCATTGTCCGTCCATGGCATCCACCTGGACCGACAGCCATTTGATGCGGCCGCAGCACGAACAAAACTGGGCACAAAGCAAATTTTCTGGTTCATTGCAAGCATTCAAACTGTAATCAGATACTGAGCTAAGCTGAGCTCCTATGCACAACTCCCTCTCTCTCTCTCTCACACTCTCCCTCCCTCGACTGCATTCACGTAACTAAAACTTTAACTGTAATCGTGGACCATGGCTCTCTGGTATGTTTTAGGGGCTTGCGCCTGTGGATCGTGTTGAGTGGATGCCATTTGCCATACCGTGCAGGTTGTGGGTGACGAGGCTAATAAAGCTGTACTCTTACACGATCCGATTCCGAGAAAATGTTTTAATGCAGTCAGAGAGAATATGCATATATATTCGATATGAATCTATATACATATGTACATATCTATATATAGATAATCACCTTAATTGTTTGAATAATCATATATAGAGTTCAGCAAAGAGCTATATTAGTTTATCTTGTGTAATTTATTCATTAATAATTGACTAAGGTATACTAAACTCGGTTCTATTATGACTAAAATTCAATAAATATTGAACATTAATATTAACATATTAATTGATTTTAAAATTTGTATATATGTACATATATACCTGCAGCATTTACTCTATTATCTATATATATCATTTCAAAAATCATCCATTACAACTGGTTCGATTTGGTATAATTAAAGTTTTCTCTCTAGTCACACACTAATCAATTTTCATGCTTATGTACATACATATATCTATGTGGAATCCGTTTCTTCTTCTTCTTCTTCCACATTGAACTGCTGAACTGCATGATTAATCAGCTGATCAGTTACAACATGGGTGGCAGCTAAAGAGCGAACAGTCCACCCTTTTTGAGCATGCGAAATGCGAGCAGATGATCGTCAGTGGAGTGAGAGAGCGCGTGTGGAAGGGTAAAGCAGGAGAGAGCCTATATGTATGTGTGTGTGTGTGTGAGAGAGAGAGAGTGCTGCGGCGCTCTCGCACATTCCATGCGCAGCAGCAGCAGTGGCAGCAGGCAGCAGGCAGAATTGGCATTGCAAATGAGTAAACTGCGATGTCGACGTCGACATCGACGCTGACGTTGTCAGATATTTGTGTTGAACTTTTACAGTTGCGTTGGGCCTAAGCACAAGCTAAAGATGAAGCGGCATAGAAAGATAGAGAGAGAGAGGGAGAGGGAGAGGGAGAGAGATGTTGCTGGGTCTGGGGGTCTTGATAATTATTGCAACATTGCCGCCGCAGCAGCAGCAGCTGTTGTTGTTGTTTCTGCTGCTCTGTATAGATGTGGATCTTAGTGTGCGTTTGTGTGCGTGCATCATATTTCGTTTTTTTTTTTTCTTGTTTCAGTTTTTGTTGTTTTTTAATGCTCTGTTGTCGATGATTCAACAAGTCCAAGGCGTAAAAATAACAACAAACATAAAAAACACGAACAAATTTTGTTTTTCTCGTGTTTTTGTTGTTGTTGTAAGCTCTGTAAAAACACTTAAAAATATTGTTATAAAAATATTTTTGTTAAACGTTGGCCGCGATTGAAATGAAAAGTTTTTATAGCGCACGCGATCTAGAAAATGTTGGCTATCAAATTTTTATTATTATTATATTCTCTACTTCGACTTCTTTTTCCCCACTTCTTTTTATTTAATATTTTGATTTTGTTGTTTGGGGCTCGTAAGATAACGACGACGACGACGACGACGGCAAATTGAAAGCATTTTAATACCATTTCATAAGGTAGAGTGCATAATTAATGCGCTATAGTTAAAGATGGTGATGGCTTCTGGCTGGCTGTCGAGGGGGCTGAGGGGGGGGGGGGGCTATACAAGTTCTTAACGGTACTACAATTTGACCTAGCGACCGAACAACAAAGAAATTCAAATGATTTGGGGAGAGTTGAGATGAGGTTGACACGCTGCTCAACGGGGGAAATAGTTAAGAGCTGGAAATGAATTTGATAATCAAATTTATTGTCACTAAATATAGTCATAATACTAATTAATAATGAATTCTCTACTCTAATACTAATATAAAATAATGAAAATTTAATAGTAATGGCAATGACAATAACAATGACAATTACAATGAAAATGACAAGGACAATGATAACGATATTGCCAATAATAATGACAACAATTAAAATATAAATAAAAACATAAATACCAATAATAATAATAAAAGCTCAATAATGATCATTTGTTAATGTTATATCATCACATATATATCTTGTAAATAAATAAATATTTAAATATTTCTCATCATTCTCAATGAACTAATATACCCGCTCACTGACTTCTATTGTAGTGTAGCAACCGTAAACAAACGTCGATCGCAGCGACATTTTATGTTAATTTCCCCAACGATCAACTGTTGTACGGCATTTCATTTGTCTATCGATTTAATACGATTCATATGCAAATCGAACGACGCGAAAGTGTCAATTGGTTATTTGTTGTTCTTGTTGTTTGGGCATGAATAATGCTTAGAATAGATACAGCTGACAAATTAGGCAGATCAGAGAACATATGTACATATATATATATATGATAAAAAATATATGAGAAATGTGTGCGTGCAAAAAGATTTGCCAATTTCTCTGCTGATCTGGCAACACTATTCGCCAACGAGCGATCACCCGCTGTTGATGGATATCTTTGCTATGATTAAGAGCGCAAATTAAACCGTTTCCGTTTCTCCCACTTTTTGTCTTCTCAACTTACTTTGTGGTATTTTTCATTAATTTTAACTGCCCACTGCTTCTTCGTGTACGTAGGGCAGCAGCAGCAGCAGCTGCCTATAGCTCTGCCTCTGCCTATGCCTCTGCCTATGCCTCGCTACCTCTGCCACTGCCTCTGCTTATGGCTCTCTGCCTCTTTTAGCTCACCTATTGCTTTGCTCTGGCTGCTAATTGCGCCGCGGCTTCGTTTCTAATTAGAACTCGTTGCCATATTGAGATCTTAGCTTAAAATCCACATTGTCTTCCGCTCCATCTCCTATTCATAGTGAGCACAGTTGTTGCTTGTTCTGCTCTAGCTCTGCTTCATGACGTCAGTCTATTTGTTGTTTCTCCTCCTCCTTTTTCATCTTCTAACTCTTATTTGTCTATTAATTGACCGCGGCAAGCTGCTGCGTGGCGTAGCTTTACAGCTAATGCTGCGCTCTCTCTTTTCAGTCGCATGTTAATAGTGCAGTTGCTGTCGCTGTCGCTGTCGACGTCGTCGCGTCGCAGCTTTTGCAATGGGCCGTTGCATATATACATATATGTATATATATATATTTTTTTTTGTTGGTACTGTTTTGGGGTGGGTACCGTTTGTTTGTCAGTCGCTGTCATCCAATGGCATCCACAATGCGTTCCACGCGCGCCGCAGCGTAAAAGTTGCTTAGCAGGTTTTTGTGTTTCGGTCTTTTTTTTTTTTTTTTTAGTTTTGTTTTTGTTTTCTTTGTTGCGCTTTTTGATTGCCTCGTTGTTGTTGTTGCTGCTGCTGTTGCTGCACTTTCATATTTTGTTTTTGTGTTGCAGTTTCTTGTTATCCCATTGTATGCAGAGCTTTGTTAATAACAGCTGCTGTTGTTGTTGTTGTTGTTCTTGCTGCTGCTGCTACATTTTGTAGCTGACTTTTATAATAAATATTTCAACGCCTTTGATTAGTTGCTGCTGCTGCTGCTGCTGCTGCTGCTCCTTTCACCAGCTCTTAGCTACATAGAATTGTGTAAGCAGCACACACTCACACACACACACACACACACACACACACACACACATACATACACATTTTGGGCCCCTTTAGATTGCCACTAAATTTATCTCAGGGCTAGCCCTAGCCCCCAGTTCACAAATCAAACAAAAAATTGCATTGGACAAATTAAAAATTCATAAAAAGTCCAAAAGTAAAAATCAAATTCTCTAAATTTTCAACAACAGCACAGCAACAATAACAATAACAATAAAAAAAACTACGACAACAACAACAACAACAGCATAAAACTGTATATCAAATAAAATCCCTAGCAATAAAATACAAAAATCCGATTTACATTTACACAATTTATGAACGCATGTCGCTGGCCATATAAACATATATATGTACATATATTTATACATATATATACATATATATATATTTATTTAGATAACTTTGCTTATCGCCTGCTCTACTCTTGTTGTTGTTGTTGTCGCTGTGGAACGCCGCGCCGTCTGGCATTTTGATGTGGGCGCCGCGGCGTGGGCGTGCCAAAGTGCACAGGCCTTGAGTTATATAGTCGTCGCATAAACATGTGTCTGTGTGTGTGTGTGTATGCGGGATGTGGTTTCAGTTTTCGGATAGCGGCACGGCGAAGCTGCCTCAATGCCAACAACAACAACAACAAGCAACAACAACATCTCAACGACCATTCAAAGTCTGTCGAAATCAATTTGCTAATGTTGTCACCAGGCGGGCAACTTTTGGCTAGATGGATCTGCAAATATACCTTAGTCTGGTCCATGCCATGCCGGAGATCTCGTTGCCAACCCTCAACAATGCCAACGCCTCCCGCACCGCCACCGCCACCGCCACCGCCTGCACCCTCCCCCGAGCGGGCAATTACAAAAGCCAAAGAGCAAAAACTGTAAACGTTAAGCGCGGCACGCAGCAATCGCATTCATTGCAGCCGCAGCCGCAGCAGCCGTCGCAGCAACAATACGAAATCAATTACAGTAAAGCCCCCTCCCGCGTGTGGGATGTATGGTGGGGTTTGACGGGGTTTGGGCACGAGTGAGCGTTGCGCACGTGCCAAGCGCAATGCCAATAATTTGTTGTAACAAGCGAACACAGGCAGTGAAGTCACCACCGAATCACCTCAGCCACGCCGCTTGGACTCCCACATTGAGACACACGAGAGAATTTCGAAGAGAAATTACTAAACACATAACGGTATAACATATAGTGTGTGCTGCTACCCCTAACCATAGAGGAAAAAAAAAAAAAACAAAAGTAAAAAATGATTTTTAAATGCAAAAAATAAAAAATAAATAAAGCTAGTCTATGCCTGACTATGCAATGCTCTGTTAAGAGAGACATGACAAAAGAAATTCTAAGTTCTACATAGCTGATATCTTTGAAGAGAATACTTTAGAGCAAGCTTTGAACTTTGGGGTCTAAGGCTTTGGCTCAGTGACTCTAAAACTTTAAACGGTTTATTTGAGTTTTGAAATGGATTATGAAAAAATGAGATAGTAATGACCCTAAAGAGTTATTGTAGCTGAGCTCTAGAAGAAAGCAAAAACTGTGATACAGTTACTCTAAAACCTTTACAGATTTGACTGAGTTCTCAAATGGAATTTCAAACAAAATGAGATAGAAATGACGACGCCATGCTCTGTGAAAAGAGATATAGCTAAAGGAAAGCTAAGTTCTAAATAGCTGATATCTTTGAAGAGAAAACTTTAGAGTAAACTTGGAACTTAAGAGTCTAAAGCTTTGACCCAGTGACTCTAAAACCTTAACAAATTTAGCAGAGCTCTTAAATGCCATAAAAATGAGATAGGAATGACCCTCCCCATGATCTGTTAAGAGATATAGTATGCTATGTAAATAATTGAAGATCAGATGCTTTAAAACTGTTGTACAATGACTGTAAAAGCGAAACAAATTTAGCTGATATTTTAAATGGAATTAAAAAAAATGGGATGGGAATTACTTTCTTTACTTTAATCTCGAACTTTTCATTCTAAAACTGTGCATATATGCATATGAGCTCAAAACTGTCTGAAATTAGCTTAGTCTATTATACTAAGACTAAGTCACATACACTTTTAAAGTCACTGAACTAATGTTCGCTCTTAAGACAGTTTTCAAGTCACATTTCTCACAGTTTTGGAGTCAGATGTGAGAAGAGCTGATTTAACAACTGTGAATTAACTGAAGTAGTTCCACAGCAATTACTTCAAAACTGTAACAACTTTTCTATGACTCGAAAACTGTAATTGGCTTAACAAAACTAAGAAGTAAACTATTTTTAAAGATATTCTCAGAAAGAATAGAGTATTATTCAATCTTTCAAGATATTTTTAAGATTAAAATAAAACGCTTTCAATAGCCTCACAAGTGTAAGTCTGAGTAAGCTATGATGTCAGAATTGTAAAGGTTTGGTAATTATGCGTGGCAAGCTACACTTTTACTGGATCTTCAAAGAGTTGTTAACGAATGCAAATACCAAAGCCTAACACTCTCAAATAATTATTCTGTCGTGCTTCCGCATAGCTGTGGGAGCGACGGCAATAAAACAGAAACTAAAGTGAAAAATCTATTAAAAGACTTAACAAAGTATGCCGCAAAAGCTAATATGCCCAATTATGCGCTGGATAGTATAGCATATAAAGAAAAGCAGCATAAAAAGCGGAAAATGGTAAAATGAAAATGGAAAATGTGAAAATATTTTGCTTTGCAAGTTTCGAGCGCATAACTTTGGCTTTTTCGACTAAGCGAAGCTCGAAAGTTTATTGCATTCCACTTATGGGGAAAATTGTATGGTGGAGGGGGGTCTAACGGATCCTCGCTCAATGGGGAATTTTCACCACGATGCGTGTGTGTGTAAGCCTAAGCGATAATCATTCATTAATCATTCATATGCAAATACGAATCACACTCATGGTAGATGTGCAAATGCGTTGCCAAGTGATTCGATTCATCACAGTCACACTTAGCTGAATTCAATGAATGCATTTACAGTGTGAATGTGGATTTTAGAAATGAATAAAGGCAGTCATTGACAAGTGTCGTATTGCATCGAGCATAAATCAATATGTATGTGAATATAAGTAGAAATGTGAATGTGAATGTGAATACAAGTATATACATAAGTGAAGGGGACTATGAATATGAATATGAATATGAGATTGAATAAATATGAATATGAATATGAATATGAATATGAATATGAATATGAATATAAATATGAATATGAATATGAATATCAATATGAATATGAATATCAATATGAATATGAATATAAATATAAATATAAATATGAATATGAATATGAATATGAATATGAATATGAATATGAATATGAATATGAATATGAATATGAATATGAATATGGGATTGAATATAAACATAAAAATGAATATGAATATGAATATGAATATGAATATGAATATGAATATGAATAAGAATATGTATATGAATATGAACATGAATATGAATATGAATATGAATATGTATATAAATATGAATATGAGTATGAGAATGAATATCAACATAAATATGAATATGAATAAGAGTATGAGTATGTATATATGATTATGAGCTTAAATATAAATGTGAATTAAAATATTAATACGACTATGAGATATTTAAGGAATTACGAGTAGGAAAATGATTAAGAATATGATTGCGAATATGAATAGTTGACTTCGACAAAATGTTCTGAAATTGAATTAAAATTACTTTGAGTATATCCATTAATCTTACTCAATTCAAAGATATATACATATATAAACTATTCATAATTTTAGTATCTTAAGATTCTCTACATTTTCAGACTTTTTTTTGTTTTTCTTCTTAAATATACACAATTAATAGCCCTCAATAGCCAATAAATGAAGAGAGAAGAAACTTTG
Organism: Drosophila stalkeri; assembly: GCA_035047405.1. Lineage (NCBI taxonomy): Eukaryota > Metazoa > Arthropoda > Insecta > Diptera > Drosophilidae > Drosophila > Drosophila stalkeri. Next base: position 9,372,938 of record JAWNPR010000061.1, on the reverse strand, counting down.
ATAAATAAATATTCATAGCGAATCGGTTAATTGAGCTAATTTATGGCGCCCATTTGGCTGCCCAATTGGGCTGACATTCTTATATAATTGTGCTTCATTGTCGGCATTTTCATTTAACGGTGCCCATATGCAAACGCAAATGGCAGTCAAATCGAGTCGATTCGAGTCTAGCTACCCAATTTGGCCTTGAAATCGAACACTATCAGTCAACAGGCAAAGCAACAGCATTGTGAACCACAATGGAGCAGCTGCCCCCATCGCCAATTGTTTCCATAACTCAAAAGAAGAAATAAAAGTCGAAACGCGATTCGCATTTCGCTGGGCCTTTGCTCCTCCTCCTCCTCCTCCTTCTCCTTCTCCTCCCACCAATTGTGGAAATTGTGCTCAACTAGCCCAACTATGGCTGACAATTTGTTGACAATTGCGTTTCACACTTTG